>CABHPQ010157546.1:10864-41043 GCA_902168405.1 Peromyscus aztecus
ACACACACACACACACACACACACACACACACACACACACACACACATTCAGCTAAAGGAGATCAAAGAATTAAACATAAGAGCCGAGTATTCCTTTTGAAATTTAATCTGCCTCAGGTTCTCAGGTCTCCTGTGGTTCTTGATTCTCTTACTAGTTGGTCCCTAGATTATTTGTTTGTCATTTCCCCAGAGCTAGACACAATGTTTTGAGGGATTACCACAATTATCTCATCCCTTTGTGCTGGGAATTTGGATTGCTTTATCTAGCCAGAGCTGTGCTGACTCTTGATATCTGGACTCATTGCTAATATATTAAATCTTGCACATCTTGTTCTCACATCTGCTGCTAGTTAGCACAAAGCATTTCTCCTACCATTGTTTTATACCCCGATCATTAAATGTACTGTTCTTAGCCCCAGCCAACTTGTGTTTATTCTTTGACCATTCTAACAAATATTTATCCAAAATTTGTTATATAACAAAAGCTGCAATGGACAGTAGGTTATAGTGTTGAGTGAGACAGGTGGTTCTCCTGCCTTCGTCAATCTGTGATCTGCGGTCGAGGGGCCTGGGAAGATGCTGTAGAAACACGGTAGAGTCAGGACTTGGTCTCCTGAGACTGGAGAAGACCTTGCCAAAAATGTACGATTTAGGGCTGGAAAAATGGCTCGCTAGTTAAGAGTACTGTTCTGCTCTTCCAGAGGATGTGAGTTCCGATCCCAGCATATGTAGGGTGGTTTACAACTGTCTATGACTCCTTGTCAAGTCATCCAGTGCCCTCTTCTGGCCTTCAAAGGCACCTGCATGCACATGGCCTACACACACACACACACACACACACACACACACACACACACACACACTACATTCTAAATATTCTCACTCTCCTCTGTAATCTTTATCTTTATCTACTCCCGTCTCATTCCCTACTAACATTCATGTCTTTTTGTTCTCTTTATGTCCCTCTGGGTCTGACAAGCACTATCTGTGCAGCCTTGGGATTGAAACCACTCTTTGGGACCTGTGGGTTCACCAATGTGTACACAACTGAAGTCCGGCCCCTCCAGAATCTGTCAGTAGTGAATTCTTCAACAGTAAGTGATTGGATCCCATAAGCTCCTCCCGGATCCGTGACTGATAGCCGAGTTGACTTGTCTTAGACTCAGTGCAGGCAATTGTAGATGCTGAGGGTTCGTGATTACATTATTGTGTTTGTCAAGGGGGTGGAGTTTCACCGCCCTTCTCCTTATCATCCTGCTTTTGTTTTCCTTCCATCCCTACTTCAATGTCTTCTGAGCCTCGAATGGATAGCAAATTAACTCGTCTAGAGTTGAGCACTAATCCTTTACTAGCCTCAGCATCCACCACCATTCAGTACAAAGAAAGACTTCTCTGATTAGGGTTAAGAATAGGTTTATTGGGGGTGGAGGAAGCATAAAAACATAGACCTAGTTGATTAGAAGCCAGTTTTACATTTTTTATCTATTTTGTTAGACATTACTAGTAATTTCCTATATATTCCAAAGGTGTGAGTTTTGGGTCAGGTTTACAATATCAGCCGTAGTAGGCTCTTTTCTGTGGAGCATTCTTCAAATCCAGTCAGAGAGTGCTTGGTTGGCCCATCAAAGTCCTACTACCATTGCACATGTGGCCGTTTTTGCCTGGCAGGTGGGCACCACAGTTTGTAGAGTTCCCAGCTGAGTAACACGTTTGTTGATGTCTACCCGCTCCCCCAGTGCCCTGCGGCAGCCTGCATAGCACTGTCTGGCATTGTGAAAGCCAGCTAGAAAGAAGACGTTTCCAACTCAGCTCTAGCTCCAGTTTTCTGTATCCTGCTACCACGGTGTGTCCACTTGCGTTTTAGTTCAAGGTTTAGTTCACTTTTACTTGGAGCTTGTTAATTTGCCTAGGCTGGCCTGGAGAGCACTAGGGAGCCACCCAGCACTGAGATTACATTACGAGTGTGTGCAACCACGCCCTGCTCTTTTTTTTTTTTTTTTTTCTGGATTCCGGGGATGAAACTCAGGTCCTCATGTTCACACAGCAGGACTTTGCTGACCAAGCTATCTCCCCAGCTCCCCAAAGAACTTTTATTTATGACTCTACTTAACGTGGATAAAGAATATGGTTAATATTAAATCGACGTAACCATTTTGTTTTATGATTCCTTGCTCCCATGCCTTATTATATGCTTAAATCCTAAAAGGCTTGATCTTGGCTGAATGTGGACGCATTTCCCAAAGCCCCCTGATGCTTTGTAAGTGGGCTGTCAATCATGAGCTCTGGCTTAGGATGCAAATGTCTGCCCTTTCAAGCTTCATAGCTCTCAGGGTGGTGTCCTTAGGAATTGCTCTCAGCTGGATGATAAGCAACTTGGATTCTGTTCTACGTTATCCTGCAGAATCCTTTCTGGGGCTGTGTTATTTTTGCTCACAGTCTTACACTGCTGTTTGCAGTGTGCTGATTCTTCCTCCAAGCCCCACTTCACAATATCCAAAGGGACCAATTCAGTTCCCAAACAGCCAAGTATTTATCTGCACCACAGACATAAGCAAGCAAGAGGCTGAATGAATGTTTCATTTTTCAACCTCCTTTGACACCACAGAGAAGCACATTGATCTTGCTCTTGCCAGTCTTCATCAACTACCTGGATGGAAGGAGGACAAAGCAATAGTTTCTAGTCCTATGCCTGACTTCCCTCCCTGAATTTTTTGCTTCATTTTATTCCATATATGTACTGCTCAGGCAGACTGCAAGCTCCCAGAAGGAAGGGAAGCTTTTTTATGAAACAGGAAGTGAGAGTCCTGGTAGCATGTGTCAAGCAGAGCCTGTGGTTTCTACTTGAGTGACAGCATCGGCTCCAGTTCAGTGATGAACTAGAGAGAGGAGGGCGTCTGTCCTGAGTGCAGAGTAACTGCTTTTCTGAATTATACAGCTGATACATTTTTCTTTTTGTGTGGAACAATAATTTTTTGAAAATTACTTCCAAACTTTGTTTAAAGATCACATTGCCAAGAAAGCCAGACTACCCTTCTCTCATAACTCCATGACATCACTCACTTAAATCATTTTTCAGGGAACATCTCTGTTTTGCTACTGCTATTTAGTATTATCTAATGTTCTTCCCTGAATCCACTGGGAAATTAGACTCTTTTTGTTTGGGTTTAAGTTGTAATGCTACCATTTATGCACATCCATATCAGGCCTGTTTTGAGAAAATTTTAATTTTAATTTTAGCAATAGCATGTTATGGCTTTGTGTGTGTGTGTGTGTGTGTGTGTGAAAAGAATACTTTTTTTTCTGTCTGGCAGTGAGTCACAGTTTTAATACCTTGTACGGCTTGCCACAGGCTCCCTTCTCACATGTGAGTCGCACTTTGAAATAACAGTGGGCTGAGCCGGCTGATGTGTTCTTGAGGTTAGCTCCTCTGCAGAGACCATGGGGAGAAGAGATAGGGAGGGCATTCTGGTAGAGGTCTCAGACAAGGTGAAATTCTACTGCAGCCTTCCTGCCAACCTGGATGACACAAAGACAATGTTTCTCCCTGATACCAGTCAGGAGACAGCTCCTCAGCAGGGAACAGAGCATACCTCCCACTTTTTATATGGTGCCATATTTTTTTTAAAAAAAATACTACTTTGAAGTCATTCTTGGAGCTTTTGAACACAAAGGAATCGCTGAACATTTGTGCACTGCTCAAAGCATGTGATGTATAAATTAATAACAATTTTCAGGATAGACTGCTGCATTTTATTTTCGTCTAAACAGTGGTTGAGTTCCTCTTGCTGTTATTGAATACTTTACTCGCCTGAGAAAAACTAGGCAGGGAAAATTACTTTGGCCCATCAAAAATATATGACTCATTGAATTATTAAAATGCAGTATTTATTGAGTCTCTAATATTTAATAAGCACTCTCTTAAAACATATTAAAACACTATTTAAAATTTTATTTGCTGATATGTTTGTCCTTCTATTGTAGAATCAACAATTGAAACGTTCCTCAGTGGATCTAGGAGATATCAACATCCATAGACAGACGCATTCTCAATCTGTCTACATCCCATAGTCCACTTAGGAATACCATTAGAAAAATTTGAGGGGAACAGAAGGTGATGGGTGATCTCACAAGAGAGCTCTTTTCACTCTTTACAGGCATAGGAAAGTAGAGGCCCAAGAACTACTCTAAGAGGTGGGAATTGCTAAGGCAAGAACAGCCCACACAGTGCAGCAGTGCTCGCTGTGACACAAGTCTGGTTGTCAACTGTGTCTCGGAACACTGATGCTCTGCACTGTAGAGGAGAGGTGGCCCAGGAAGGCAGGAATCATCCTGGGGGCCACCCTCGAGGGGTCTCTGTAGAGTGTGCATGCTGATTATTGTTTTGATAGGTTTCCTATTGTGCATCTCAACAAGAATGTCATCAAGCAGAGGGAACAGAGAAGGCTATTTCTATATGATAACATGACATGATAACATGATAACAAGACAATTTTCTTTTTACAGATAAAATAGCCTTGGGCTAAATTATGTAAATCTTCATTTACCATTGACAGACAACTCCTACTGTCTACATTAAACTCACATTGTAGTAAAAGTAATGGAGATGGTGACAATAATGAATGATGTCACATATATTGAAGGAAAGGGCATGGAGACCCATTGAAGAAAATTAAGGGATGTATCTCCATTTTTTTTTTTTAAAGAAACATGCAGTAGCTTCCACATTTTCACAAAAATGGGTATATTTTGGTTGGTTGTATGAAATAAGGCATTGCTGATGGAATATATAAATGTCTACATATGTTTCAAGAAAGACAACTTCAAGACAGCCAGTGCGCCGATGGAGCTGAGGGATGTGGGAAGAGCTCAAGGGAACACACGCCCATTGCTCACCAGTGACGCCGCTGCACGGCAGGTACCGAGCAGACGAGATGAATTAAAGTCATCTGTTTCTACTATTCGTTTCAACCCACTTACATAATTCTGGGCCAACTTTTAAAAGGAGGATTTGCTGAACTTCCTCCTCTTTAGTTCTTGATAAATAGTGCATCGCTGAGTGCTTACCGCTGAAGAAGACAAATCCTTCACAACCCAGAGAGTATGACATGATATTGAACAAGTGAGAGGGATCCAGGCCACCAAGAAATCCCTGTGAGCGGAGAGTTCAGGGTTTTGCTCCTAGCTGCTGTCTTTCTGAGGCCAATGACTGGTGGGACTCAGGATGTACCCTTGGGGTAATGGTTTCCACACAGTGGGAATAATTCTTGAGGCAATATTCGGTTCAGATGTCCTTTTCTCTCCAAGAGTCAGGGTGGTCTCTGAAAGCCTTACCATAGCTGTGTGGAGAGGAAAAGAAGGTATTTTGTAACAGGCAAGTGGCAGCAATTCTACATTGGAGAGTCAGCCCTGGAGACAAGCCAGGCTCTCCACAGTCTTGCGTTCGCCTCAGTCTGTGCATTCACAAGTAGGACTGGAAATAGCTCGAGTTATATAAAGACGGCTGATGAAGACTCTGAACTTTAATGTGTGATGCTGTGAAATCATAGAAGACACTAGCAATTCTCCAAATCAGTCTTTAAAGAAGGTCACTTGTACACTGGTACAGAGCACGGGAAAGGTCCTGCCTTGTTCTGGGATGATCAAAAGCAGCATCATGATAGAAATCACTGCCCAGCTGTGTCTGACCACGTGTTTCCTCAGCTCCTTGGTGAGGAAAGATCAGAAGTAATACATCAGACTATCCTATAGTTCTATCTGCAGGCTAATTGTCATTAGTTATTGTGAGTCTGGACTGTTACAGGTAAGCAAGATGTTAAGCAACTAGGTGTCCCATGTCCCACCACACCAGTCTATCAATACTCAAGGGTTGATTGTCTATGCATATGTGTTTACATATATGTGTGTGCACACATAATTTCCTTTAACAATCTAATAAAAAATCCCATCTGGACCTGCCACAGTGAGATATGTGGATTAGATATGTGCTGCTGATATAGCCACACCAAACACCGCTCTTCAAACACAAGCCCAACAGGGCAAATTCTTCTCTGGGAATGCCAGAAGAGCACCCACAAGTCTGTGCTTGTTGAAGAGATTCATGGTATGTTTGAGAACTGAAACACACACACCAAGCCTAAGGCCTTCTTTTATAGGCAAGGATGCTGAGGCCAGGAAGATTTCCAAAGGCACAAAAGGTTACCCCTGGGACTAGAATCCCCTGACCTCAAGAACATCCTCCAAGTTTTGGAAGAACACAGAGGGAAGTGATGTTGTTTTTCAGTAGAAGATATTGTGCAATGTAAACATGTTATCTGCTCCCCCAAAGGATTGTATTTCCCAATCTGATGAATGTACCCTGGACATCAAACAAGCATGACAAAAAAGCCAGAGCCCGCCCTTAGAGCCTCTCTTGTTCCTTTATTTCACACTGGTTGTTGGAGAACAGCAGCACCATCACCCACTTCTTTCCTCAGCATGGCTAGGGAACCACAAGTCTGAAAAGACAGATGGTGAGAGGGGACAGTTTGGGGAATGGCATGATGGAAGCTGAAGTGTCTCATGCTCTTGTTGGGCACATCTGTGACCTGACCACTTCATTATCTCTAGGGAGGAGTCCAAAGCTTGTGTTCCTTCCGGTATTTCTAGTCACAGGTAAATGCTACTAGACTCCACATGGTCCCAATCATAAAACAGAGGGAAGTGTGCTTTATATGTATTACTAGGAGATAAATACAAATCTCCATTGAAAACATGTCACCATTTCTAATGTCATAGAAGCAAGACCTTTTAGAAGAGTTATGGTCTCAAGGGATGGAAACAGAACATAGGAATCTCTCACAAGGAGTGAGTTTTATGAGCCAAAACCCAAGCCCTACCCTTAGACACAAGGACAAATTCTGGAAATTCCAAGCTGTCCTCAGGAAGGGACACGGAATCTAGAGAAGTTGAAGTAAGGAGAGATGCGTGGGAACCCTGGTATGATCGCATGGCAGCTAGCCAGGTCCTCTGTCGAGTGGGAGTGTTTGAGGAACCACTTCCTGTTCTCCTACATTTCAACACTCCGGCTTCAAAGTAGGTGTTCTGTTGGAGAGGTACTCCAGCTGAGAACAACCAGGCCCTGCCTTGTATGGAAATAGATTAAGTAATGAAGAAAGAGAAAGAAGAAGACATGCAGGCAATGGTGGCACCACAGGTTGTACGGGGACACCAATGACCACCATACAGCAAGCTGCCCCTGGCACAGTACATTTGAACTGGTTACCTTTTCTGGGATATTCCCCCACCTAGCTCCTCACAAAGATATCCTTCTTTCTTTTTTAATTAATTAATCAGTTAATTAACTTTTCCCAGCCTGATCACAGTTTTCCCTCCCTCCCTCCTCTCCTTCCGATCCCTCCCCTGCTATCCACTCTCAATCCACTCCCTCTCCCTTGTCTTCAGAAAAGTGCAGGCCCCCCATGTCTATCAGCCAGCCATAGCACACCAAGTTGCAGCAAGACTAGGCACTGCCTCTTCTCCTGTTAAATCTGGATGAAGTAATCCAGCAGGAGGAAAGGGGTACCACGAGCAGGCAATACAGTCAGAGACAGCCCCTGCTCCCTCTGCCAGGAGTCCCACAAGAAGGCCGAGCCACACAACTGCAGCACATGTGCAGAGGGCCCAGGTCAGTCCCAAGCAAGTTCTCTGGCTGATGGTTCAGTCTCTGTAAGCCCCCATGAGCCCAGGTCAGCTGAGTCTGTGTTTTTCCTGTGGTGTCCTTGGTTCCTTTGACTCCCATAATCCTTCCTCCCCATCTTCCATGGGATTTCCCGAGGTCCACCTAATGTTTGGCTGTGAGTCTCTGCAAAGGATATCCTTCTTATCTTTGGCATTCCTACTCTTCTCTTTCAGAATATCCCGTTTACTTCCTTTGCAATACAAGTCACAATGTCAGATTCTTAAAAATTTTGGTAATTTTGCACCTTTCCTGGAACTCGCTTTGTAGACCAGGAAAGGCATAAAGCTACACAGAGAAACCCTGTCTCGAAAAAACAAAAACAAACAAAACAAAACAAAACAAAACAAAAAAACCAAAACAAAACTTTTGGAAATTTGGTAAGTATTTGTTGAGAACCTCTTTTATTTCAGGCATTGTTCTCAACCCTGGGGATGATGATGATGAAGAAGCAGATGACAGATTCTGGTCCTTTGACCTTCCATCACGGTGGGAATGGGAATGTGTCACACTCAGGAAGACTGAGCTGAAGCCAGGTAGTGTGCCCCACTTTATGTGCAGAGTAGAGTAGCTCACTTACTCTACTCAAAGTGCACACAGCAAGCAAGTGATACAGGATCAGTCAACAACCCTTCATGCAGCTGAAGAAATAGTCTGAGAAGGTTCACACTTGAATCACAGCTCATTCATGAGCCCTGGGTGTTCCTTGTTTGGGGTCTAGTTTTTCTTAGACTAGAACTCTACAGGATCAAAATACCTTGGTGTCTTCTCACCCATTGTATCCTCAACATCTGCTATGTAGGTGGTGCTTATAAATGCTTACGGGGATGGCTAGCATGTGGCTCTGTCAGAGAGTATTCATCTAGACCACAGACCTTAGATGTGTGTGTAGATGATTCTATTGCCAGCACAGCAAAAAAAAAAATCATTAAAAATTAAATGTTTACAGAATGAATACAAGAAAATGGTCCATAAAAGTACCCATTAGGAAATATCTGGGCTATTTCCATAAAAAGGACAGCATGTTTAAGAAAACGCTATTTCCACCCATGTTAGTTATGTGGTAGCAGAAACATCTTAATTTTGCTTCCAATCTTGAGCATGTTTTTCCTGCAGAGAAGCATCCTATTGTTCAGCTACATTGGACCACTTGACCCTCTCTGGTTAATACTTAAAGTAAAGCTTAAATTCCTCTTTTATTACGACCTCCTGTCTACCTGTTTATTGATGCTGCTGTGTTTGGTCTCCAGGAAGCTAACCCTAGTTCCTGAAATGAAAACCACCTCCCCTCAGCTCAGCTTCCAGCGGAATGACTCAGGGGCTGGCTCCCACACCCTGGCATCAGAACTCAGAAGCCAGGCATTTGGAAGAGACTTTATTTTGGTATCTAAGTGAGAAGAAAATACCTAGCACATCTTGCCAGTGCTCAGGAGGAAACAGAGAAGACAGAACCATAAAGATGGTATCTTGGGTGAAGGTGATTCCATGTATAAGTACATATGCTGTGCAAGCTCTGCCTTACAGCATAGGTCAGGCTACTCATTCTCAGTTTCATGGAAGCTGTTATATGTTGTCAGTGGACTCTCATGTCTTGGCACAGCTTTGAAATGACTCCGAGGTAGGAGGACTCTGAATCTGAGGAGTAATGAAATTTACACATGTTCCAACAGAATCAGCAAGGGTTGAAAAATTTGCTTGGGAATGAAGGGAACTAAATAAAGAGGAAAACTCTCCATCAGCAGTGTGTTTCTTGAAAGCTTTCTTAGCAAGTAGACAGAAGAGGTTGCTACCAATAAAAAAAAGGACAGAAGCAACAATGTCATCATCTGACACAGGGCTGCAGCTTCTGTGTGTCAGCGACCTGGTTCTTCCAACAGTCATGCTACAAGGGGGATTATGATACCCACAGTACGCTCACTCAACCTCTCTTCAAAGATGTGATTCCAACACAGGTCTGATGGACTTGGGGATTTGACCATAGCCTTGCCTTTGACAGGATGTCCTTGAAGAGTTGGGGGGAAATCAGAAGCGTGAACAGCCATTATTAGAGTCTCTTCTTACTTGATCTGGGATTCACATGAGTTGTTAGACACTGAAGGAAGAAATCTTTACAGACATTTCCCTTACATTCTATCACTTCCTGCCCCCTTCTTGTATTCTAGTGAGTCATTTGCAAAGGAGAGAGGTTCAGGTGGGGGAGTTAATATACTCCTCATGAATGTTTTGTGTCTTTTCCTCTCTCCACCCTCATAAATGTTTTGCGTCTCATGAATGTTTTGTTCTCTCTGCCCTCATGAATGTTTTGTGTCTTTTCCTCTCTGCATCCCCCCTCTTTCCTTCTCTCATTCAGGAAAAAATTCCATCCAGTGACCACGATGAATGCCCTGATCAGAACATCTGAGTACCTCATCAGAACGTCTGAGGGACAGTCAGAAAGAAAAGAAAGGAGATAGCAAAGCGGAGTCAGAACGAGGCCAGCACATCACATTTTCCGAGGAGTGCTCTGCCTTCTCTAGCAGGGCCGACATATCAGTTCTGAGCTTTCCAGAGCTAGCGTACAGCTGGAAGCAGGAAGGGAGACTGCGACATGACTCAGTGTAGGCAAGACAGGAATACCAAGTAGCAAAGCAGACACAAATCTAGAGTGTCACCAAGACCAGAGAGAGGGTGTATTTTCGTGCTCAGGATAAGAACATGGTCCAGAAGAAAACACCTTAGGGCTCTGAAGAGCTAACAATTATGACATTGACTTTAGATTTATTAATAGCCAGGATAGGATTCCTTCCTCTTCAAGTCCCAAGATTTTTCTGATTCTTCTGGCATGGACACCAATATGAAGTAGCTTGTGGGCTTCCAGGGAGAATTAGAATAAACTGGTGCTCTCTGCTAGATTCTTCAAGAGCTCTTTGCTTTTTAAAAATAGCAGCCAGCATGTCACTGAATGCCAAGATTTATCTGGATTACACACCCGTCGTCTTGAAAAGATTCAGGTGTGGTGTTGAATTTTGGAGAAATAATGCCCCTACTCTCACCATGTGACTTTGTCCTTTAAGAAAGGCGATATTCACTTGGAGCATGTGATTCTGGGCAGAGCAGTGCTGGAGAGTGTCTGCTGGTTTCCTAGTCATTCTTAAATTAAGGCTCTGCAATCTGTTACATAAATCTCTATTTTCTTATTTTAGGTTCAGCCAGCATTTTGCTAGTGAATAAATCAGACATCCAGATGTCATCTCTCTCCAACTAGATATAAATCACAACCACAAGGCTCATTAGGTTTGCCAAAATTGCTTCACATGTCAACAAAATCTAACGTTACTGCCCAGGATTTGTCCCTCCACACTCCCAGCCCCCAGCTGAGGAATAGAGAGATCATTCACCGTAGGGAGGGCATCAGAGACTATTCCTGCCAGGCCTGGTGATGAGCAGTGAAACCCTTCCCCAGACTTATGGGCATCAGGGTACTGAGAGCATCCCTTGCTCAGGGGCAGAGAAGAACAGCTTCCAGGATACTGCTTTCTCCTCTCATGAGAGAGGTTGTAACTGAGCAGCACCATGGGCCAATTGCTTCCTAGGACTTCTAGTAGAAACTGAGTGGAGTTTGTCCTTAGCAACCCCCTTCATGTGATATATTAGGGGAGTCTGTGCTGGACGGAGGGAGCCATCACCCCAGAGCCTCCACAGACATGAATTTCTTATGTCTCTCATCCAGCATCGACCAACTTCTCTCATCTCTTCAGAGGCCCAGTGGCCCTTCTATCCCTTCCATCCATTTGAAAGAGGTCTCCTAACCCTGGGCAGCTGGGTAGCCCAGAAAAAGAACAGAGTCTGCACAGGTTTGCTCAGGGTGTTTTGTGTGAGGTCTAGGAGGGAGGGCCCAATATCATTCTTCCCACAATCTATCTCTCCCAGGACTCAGTCTCCTGAGTCCTTCTGACTACCAGGCAGATGGACATGCAGTGTCTTTCCAAGCTCAGGGGAAGAAATGAGTCTGTGAGTATCTGGCCAGCTCAGTCTTGGAGGGCAGTTCTCTCTCTTCTTCCCTCCCCAAGGCAACTCAGTTCTTTGGCATGAATGCTGTTTTCTTCTCTGCCCTTAGTGTATTTCAGCAGTTGAGGTATCAGGACTTCCACACTGAGGAATCTAACTCAGTGTTAGGCATGTAGCTTGGAAAGAAATGTAAAAACAATACCTTCTATATATTTAGTAATCATTACGAGTTGCCTATGGTGGGACACTTTGCGCAGCCTTGGTGCAGGGAGGAAGGGCCTGGATCTGCCTTAACTGAATGTACCAGGCTCTGCTGACTCCCCATGGGAGACCTTGCCTTGGAGGAGGTGGAAATGGGGGGTGGGGGGGCGGAAGACTGGGGGGCAGGAGGAGGGAGGAGAGGGGAATCTGTGGTTGGTATGTAAAATGAATAGAAAATCTCTTAATAAAAAAAGAGCAGTTAAGAGCACTTGCTGCTTTTGCAGAGAACTTGGGTTTGATTTTCTTTTTAAAATTATTTATTTTTTTTATTTACTTATTTATTTTTCATTTTACATACCAATCCTAGTTCCCCCTCCTTCCCCTTCTCCTGCCCCCACCTCCCCCCCCACCCGACCCCCCCATCCATTCCTCAGAAAGGGTAAGGCATCCCCTGGGGAGTCAACAAAGTCTGGCACACTAAGTTGTGGCAGGATCAAGCCTCTCCCCGCTGTGTCAAGGCTGAGCAAGGTATCCCACCCCAGGGATTGTGTTCCAAAAAGCCATTTCATGCACCTGGGATAAGTCCTGGTCCCTCTGTCAGGGGCCTCACAAACAGATCAAGCCACATAACTATCACCCACATTCAGAGTGCCTAGTTTGGTAGTTTTGGTTTTCAACACCAATATAGTGGCTCATAACCACTTCTAAGTCTAGTTCCTGGGGTTCTGACGTCATTTTCTGGCTATCACTGGCAATTGCATTCATGTGGTTCGCATACATATAAATGAAAATTTGTTATAAAGCGAAGAAATGAATAAAATATGGCTGACACATCATTATGTTATTTTCTAAAGAAAGAGTGAAAAAATCCTGATGTGGGAATGAAATATTTCTAAATGGACTTAGCAAAATATTTCCCACAGTCACATGCATATAAGAAGAAATATCCAGCCTATCAATATTTAGCAAGAGAGATAGAAAGTTTTCAATGAATAGTAAACAGCAAGATTTTAAGTCCAAATGTCCTACCTTAAAATGAGTTTCATTACTGGGGAAAGACACATTGTTATCTTTCTCTAACATCAGTGATCCAATACACACAACTGTGGCTCAAACAGAGCGAATTAGAAATATCCACCCCATTTATGGAGAATCCTTGTTTCAGTGTTCATTCCACAGTTCCTGAGGAGGAGGTGGGGGAGCCAATCACTGTTGCCTTTAAGTGCCCTGACTGTGGCTTCCATTAACAGTACATAAGTAATTCTTTAAGATCAGGCATCTGATCAATGTTTTCTCCCTCACAAGGATTTTAGGCAACAGATTAAAGTGTTAGTAAAGGATTGTCAAAGGAGACTGAAGAAGTTAGTGACCAGCACATAAATTAGAGAAATACTGGCTTGAATCACAGAATAAGATCGCAAACCTAGTGAGATAACTCTTTCTGAGGGCATTTTCTTGCTCATCAATTACCTTACTATAAAATGTTATCATTATAGACTTACCAGGTTGGTAGAAGGGTATCCTAATGCTTTTCAAAGAGTAATTTATTTTGGTTTTGTGTGAGACTGCAGTCATTTTATTGTTGAATTTTGTAAATCTTTTTAAGTTCTTGAAAATTTCTCTATAAATCTTAACAGAATTTATTTACCTTTACTGGCTAAGCCCAAGGTAACTAGACTGTGATCTTCCTCCCTACACTAGCTGTTTCCTGTGGCTGGTGTAAGGAATTCCTTTCACTGACAAGTTCTCCCTAGACTGTAAGCATTGGTAGGGCAAACTGGAGGCTTACTCACTGCAATATTTTCAACATCTAAAATGACAGCTTCCCTAAACATTCACTGGAGATTTGGATGGATAAATAGAAGCAAGTGGTCTTCAGAGCCTCTTAGGCCTAAGTAGAAATTGTTATGCCGTGATATCCTGGTGTTCTACTTTGCTCTCTGTTGCTATAACTCTCTGATAAATGCAACTGGGGGAGGAAAGGGTTTATTTCAGCTTTCCTTTTTCAAGCCACAATCAATCACCGAAGGAAGTCAGGTCAGGGGCAGAAGCGGGAAGTGAAGCGGAAGCCATGGAGACATTCTACCAGCTGTCTTGATCACTGGTTCCTGCTTAGTTAGCTTTCTTACCTAGCCCAGGACCACCTGTCTAGGGCAGGTGCTGCCCATAATGGGCTGCCCCACCCATCCATCACCAGTCAACACAGTGGTTCACAGACATGGCCACAGGCCAATGGGATTGAGGCAGTTCTTCAGCCGAGAGTCTCTCTTCAACTGAGGTGACTCTAGGTTGTGGCAAGTTGACAATAAAAACTAACCAGTATACTTGGGTCTGGACTGATGGATTTACTAGATAGTTTTCTATACTACAAGGATGCTGTTTGAAAACTAACAAATGATTTATTTCATTCATTCATAAATGAATATTTTGATGTGCACTAGTCTGCCTCTGTTAAGAGTTCAATTCATTGTTGTTTTAAAAAGCTTGTTGAAACTTAGGCAACTGGAAGGCAAATAGTGGGGTTAAACTTCTAGGGATTCTATAGGCATTCTTCAAAGACACTAACGAATGAGGCCATGACTTTTGTCCTGGTAGGGTCTCAAGAAGCCAGGGACCATCGTAGGTTTTAGTAAGTAGACTGGCCACTGGTTAAGGGCAGAAATGATGTCTTTTCTTTCATGTGACTGGAAACCAACCAACCAACCAACACACACACACACACACACACACACACACACACACACACACACACACAAAATGTTGGTTGAGTTGTATTGCTAACAACACTCTAGTCAACTGAAGATATTTAAAATGATAATAGTACAGTTAGCCTCCCTTGTACAGCATAGAATAAATGACTTGTTTGATGCCCATTGCTTTGTTACCCTCCCCCCAGGGGCTTTAGGAAGGGGTATATTGCAGAGGTTCCTGTAATCTGAAAGTGAGGCAGTGTGGCTGTTCCCATGCACTTATTTACAGATTAATATTCTTGAACGTGGACACAAAGTATGTGTAATTTGCTTTGTGAAGTTCACTAAAAATGAAATTATAGAGAAAAGAAGTGGGAAGCACATTTTAAAGTGTTTGTCTTATTAATAGAGAAACGTAAGACCCTCATTAATCCCTAAGTGTATAATAAGAAATATGATGAGTGTGATATGGCTGCTAAATTATATTGACCCTTCTCCCCAATAGTAAGATTTTAATTAAATAGATAGAGATGCAGAATAAAGTATATGATGGAATAGAAGACCCTTGCAATAACAAAATGCAAAAAGTATTTTTAAACCAAATTAGTAATGAAAAGTGAAGTAAACTTTATTCTGTCAGATCTGCATCTCTCGAGGGATGCACTTTCTTATGCACATAGCACAGAGTGTGTGCCAACAGAAATTCATACAAGAGGGAAGGTCATGGGGGGAATACAGGAATGAACTTGTCATACAATCTTGGGCGTCATTGCGAATTGGTACAAAACAAACAAATTTTAATAAAAATTGACGGTGTACCTGAAGTTAGAAATCAAGAAAGCAGGTGGTAAGACCTGAAGGGGAAGCAGGTCAAAAGACAAGTTTTGGTCAGTTTTTACTTTTGTGACACTTGGCAAGACCTGGTGGCCATTGTTTTTTTTTTTTTTTTCATTTGAAGATGTCTCCAGAACTTAAGTTCTTAGGTACCAGAAATTTATCCTGAGTATATATTATCTCTAGTATAGATTCTAGCATAAAGGCAGAAATTCTAAACATAAAAAGAAGAGTCATAACAGAAAATAGAAAGCCCAGTAACCTGTTTCAATGAGGGAAGCCATGCATTGGGAAGTTACCCAGGAACCAGGTTCATCTGGTCCTTCTTGCTCTGTATTCTTTATCATCTGGCTTCTGTCTCGTAAACTCTTACTTAGCAGAATAGACCGTCTACTCTCTTTCAAAATCACGCACTCCAATCCATCTCCCCTCCCTACTGGCTAGCACCTGATCATATGACCACATCTTGCTGTAAGAAGGCTGGGACTTTGGCTTGATGGCTGGAGATCAGTTGAAACTCAGGACAAAGCAGCAAAGACACAGAGGCAGCCATAGATGCTACTATGGAACTTGAGAGAGGAGTGGGAATAGGCTTGAAACTAGAGTGGTGAAGACGGGGTACAGGGTCAGAGGTGCATAAAACGGAGCAATGACATGTGTATAAACAGCTAAACCGTGGTCCACCAATGTTGATGGTAGATAAAGTGCAATATTAGTAGTCATTGTGAGTTGGTCCAGTGTTCATTACTATCCTAGGCTATTTGTATAGACTACCTCATTTAAAACTCAGTATTATGCATGTCTTTGTCTGAGAGTCTTAAAACAAACAAACAACACAAAGCAAAAATCAAAAAGCAACATTAGAAATGCACTCCGAGTCATGCACAAAAGACTCTCAGTGTTGGCAGACAAACTCAAGATGCAAGGTTGTTTAAATAGGAGGCCAAACTTGATTCCTTATGAGGGTGTAACTGAGACCTCTCCGCTCTGAATATGTTGCATAATCTCTTCAGATAGGCTTCATTATTCTGTGACATGGCACCAAATAATTTAGCCAATGAAATAGATTTGAAATTTGCTCTCCCTTATCCATCGTGACATTTCTGTCTTAATATCCCTTAGATCTCTTCTCTTCCCTCCCATTCCTAAGCAGTATTTGGTCTGTGTGGAGGTTTTGTTGTTCCACTAAACAAGCCACTAATCCCAAGGCAGAGAAATCTCCAAATAGTGAAGCCTCTGGCTCTTCCATTGGGAATCTTGCCTCTTCAAAGAGTTTCCTGTCCCTCCCGGCCTCCCTGCACTCCTGCTATGTTCCAGAAAAGTCCAGGTATCCGTGTATGTTTCTGCAAGTGGTTCCAATCAACAACTGAAAAGCTATCCATATATATCATCAGCCATTCAATTCAACAGATCAATTCTATCTGGCAGGGTCTAGGAATAGGAAAGAAAACTGATCTATGATAGTATAAATCGAACAATCCATGTAGAGGATTCAAATAAAAACAGCATTAAAGGGACAATACCTTAAGAGCTTAAAGAGGTGAAAGGTTATAGTATAATGGCTATTGACAAATCAGATCAATCACTTTGAATTTATGAGAATACATCCTACAGAGAGCATGAGATAGAAGATGTGAACCTGCTATACCCTCAGAGACTCCCCTCCCAGGCTTCCCGTGCAGGGGAGATTTTCAGTGACAGACTCGAGGATATTAATTTCAAGTGTGGTTTTATAGAGTTAAGAAATTAACACCGACGAAACTGGCTATGACATAGCTTTACATTCTCACCCTTAAACCAGAAATCCTTCTGCTTCGTTGGCATTTGACAAGAACAGATAAAGAAAGGCAGGCTCCTGAGGAGGGAGGAATGATGTGAGAAAATGTGTGGCTGGGGAGAAGTAAAATACTGAGGCACAGGGTGAGCACATGGGAGACAATGGAAAGGAAGTGTCTGAGATGAATTAAAAACCACACATTTGCCCATCTGGAAGCCAGTTTCTCAGGACCACTCAGGATTAATCAGACCCAGGGTTCATTTCACTTTCATAAACCAGACATTATAAGCAGAAGTATATGAAATGGGAACTGATGACTTCAGGCTGCCCCCAACCCCGGCTATGTATCAGGCTTTATGTGCCCTTTTCTTCCCAGCGTTTCTGGAAGGAAGTGAAATCGAAGGTGTATGGTCATGAAATCCTGACTAGATGCTGATGCAAAGATGTTCTGTGAGTTTGGTCCCTTTGGGGTTATTTTTCTCTTTTCTATTAATTTGGTGACTCATGACTCTAAAGCATGTCTTAAAAATGAAATTAGGCAGGGTAACAGAGTTGAGAGCAGCAACACAGGGCAAATGATTGACCTTCCTATTTCCCATGCATGTTTGTGGCCCTGGCAAAATATTACCCCTAAGCCTTCTTTTCCCCTGGATAGTGAATAGTTGCTCCAAAGCCTCCCTTATTTCTGCAGGGCTACCTCCCCATCCCAACTCATCCCCTCAGGCTTGTTTCTGCTTGGCAACTTAATGATACATTGATGGCAGATAGGACCTAGATGGGAGCCAATATTCACCAGCAACAAACCTACACTTTATTTTTGGTTGGGAGCCTAGCTTCTAACAGCCGAGCCATCTCTGCAGCCGAAAACCTGTACCTGAAATGAGCACTCTGCATTCAGACCCCCAACTGCAGTAGGTAAGCTCTGGTAGAGATTATGGCAATTTCGGGGCGGGGGGATTGCTAAAGTCAGAGATACCATTTGGTAACCTTCAAGTCACATCGATTTAAGGTGTTGCAAAAATCACTGTCCTCTTTTGAGTGGTGTCTGATAGAGACATAAATTTTTATTTATTGATTTATTTATGGACAAGAAGCAATGAGATTCTAAAGCTGAGAAATGCATGATCCTTCCCTATCCATCTCCTCCATGTGTTTTGTACCTTTAAATGATATGGTGGTTTATCTTTGTCAAACCTGAATGGCTGAGAATCACCCAGGTGACACATTTCTGGCATGTCTGTGAAGATATTTCTAGAGTGGTTTAAGTGATTAGGGAATAACCTCATGTATTTTGAGCCATCATCTCAAGAGATGTGGTCACAGGCAATACAGTTATAACCAGAGAACACTAACTGGGTACCAGGATGTGTCCCTCTCAGCAAGAACACAGTGTTCCTAGCTTCCCCAAGTGTGGTGGTTTGAATAGAAATGGCCCCCATAGACTCATGTGTTTGAATGCTTGGCTCATAGGAAGTGGCACATCTTGGGAGATGTGGCCTTGTTGGGATAGGTGTGGCCTTGTTTGAGGAAGTGTGTCACTGCAGGGCTGGGCTTTGAGGTCTCATATGTTCAAGCGACACCCAGTGAGGCACACAGTCTCCTTCTGCTGCCTGAGGATCAAGATGTAGAACTCTCTGCTCTTTCTCCAGTCTGCCTGCATGATGCCATGTTTCTCACCGTGATGAGAGCTGCTGTGGTCATGGTGTCTCTTCACAGCAGTAGAAACCCTAGCTGAGACACCAAGCTCCTGCTGTCACAGCTAAAGCCAGTCTTTCTGCTATGCTTTCTCCACCACAATGGACTCTGTTCTCAAACTATGAGTCAAAATAACTCTTAGACCCAGAAGTTGTTTTTTTTTTCTTATCAGTTATTTGATCCCAGTGATGAGAAAAGCAACTAATACATACGTTTTTTGCAATAATTATAAAACATGGAGATGGAGAGATGGCACAGTGGTTAAGGGGGTTTGCTGTGCAATCATAAGGATCAGGGTTCAGATCTCGGGACCCACATAGAAAACAGGGCACCCCCACCAATGTCTGTAAAGTCTCTTCTGTGGGTGACATAGACAAGGGGATTGTTGGGGCTCCCTGCTTTCCAACATAGTTGACAAAACTCCAGTCTCAGGTTTGTAAATGAGACTGCCTCAGAGACGTAAACAAAGAGATAGAAGACATCTTGATGGCCTCTTCTAGCCTCTCCACATGAGTACATGTATATATTCTCTATCATACAAATAAACCAAGCAAATCTTTAAAAAACTTATAAAACCCACAAAGGAAAACAGGAAAGAACCAGGACAAAACTAGTGAAAAACAAAACTTATAACTGAGTTTCATGAGAATACAGATTAATTGTATAGAAGATATGAGACTCAACTACAGAAGTCATGTTAGCAGTTTGGAAGAATTTATTTCAGGCCTGCTGACATGAGGGTATTTCTTTAGGAAAAAAAATACATCATAACAACTCCAGTGGCAACAACTGATGTATGCTTCATTTCTGGGTTTTAATGCAGATCTGATTGCAGCGCTGTGCATTGTCCACGTTTCTAAAATTGGTCAGCCTAACAAACTGAAGTAATTGCAATCAGATGTAGCATAGGATAAGGTCAGCAAGTTATCTGATAGGGAAGAAAATCTGTGTAGGGTTTTAAAAGGCATCCCTACCACACTGGAGTATCCCTTCTCCCCACACTCCTACCCCTCCCTTCCTCCCTGCTCCCCTGCCTTCCTCCACAAAAACTCCATTATTTGAATTCAAGTCATAAAATGGTTCATTAAGCTTGGGAACACTAAGAGAACAATGAAAATGCGCCTCTCTAGGAACAGAGACCCAGCAGGAAATGTCAGCTGACCTAGGAGCAGGAAGTGACAGAGACCATGAGAGCTTGTCAAGGAGATCCTTGAAGCTCTAGAAGGCACTAAAGACTCTCCAGTCGTGTGTTTATGAACAAAATGGAAACGTCCACAAAACAGTTCTAGCATCCTTCGGCATGCTGAGTTATGTGCCCCTAGACACCTTTCCTTGGGACTTTTCATTAACCAGATAACGCACATGAAAATGATCAAATAGCATGAGCTGGGTGTGGAATGGTCCCTCCGAAAGATAACAAAGATAACATTTAATAGCATGGAAAGCAAACAGGACTCCCTTTTGCATTTTAGGAGTGATAGTCCAAAGAAAGTGAATGTGTTGTTAGTGAACAGAAAAATGATGAGTGTTTGTGAGGAGGTGGTGGAGGATTTTACACAGGTGTTCTGATTTCAATTCTGGTTCCGATATCTATGAACTTTGAGAAGAGCATGCATTGATTACAAAAACTTAAGTTATTTTTGACTTGTATTTTATTATTTTTAAGGTAACTGGGTTAGATTTTATAAATTGCTAAGCGTACTTCAGAGCCACAGGGGTTCTGTGGAACAATGTAAGGAACATGAAAGACTAAGTAAGGGTCGCCATGGGAGCAAACATCACAGTCCTTCTGTCTCCACAAAAGATCCAATAAGGACAGCTCCATATATTTGTTTTACTTCATTAGGTTTCCAATGAACGATGCTTTTGAACAAACAATCCTTTAATAAAAATGAAAAATGAAATAAAATTTGAGAGCTTTAGAGGTACTTAGCAAATACACTCTAGTTCCAGCTCGAGTGCCTATGACACACCCAATGGATTCTTTTGGTTCCATAGACCTGTATCATGAGCTATTTCTTTAATCTGCATCTTGGTACTTTGTTTCAATTAATTGTGGAGGTGCTGGAGGGAGGGGGAAATCTACTTCGAAGAGAAGATTTCCCTTTTGGTAGTCTATGCCAAAACCAAATACGTATCTTGGGGCCATTAAGAAAAAATGTTCAAAATATGAAAATTGGTAGAGAAGGAAGCTGTCATTTGAACACGTTCTATTGGTCTCATCCAAGAATTATTTAGTACTTTGTACTTTTGTTTGGTTTGCCATTTATTTTGATAAGGACCTATACTGTGTCACTACGGATTTTCTTTAGAAGATATTATAAAGGGGGCTGGAGAGAAGGCACTACGGTTAAGAGCACATATTGTCTTTCAGATAATCCAAGTTTGATTCCCAGCACCCATATCAGGTAGCTCACAACCGCTTGTAACCCCATGTGTGACACATCTGGCCTTTTGAGGAACTGTCATACGTGTACATACCTACTTACAACCCCACCCATATATACATACTTTAAAAAATAAAATAAATATTTAAAAGAAATTAAAACAATCAGAGATCTAAAGGCTACAGTTTTATGGCCTGTTGGATATTATCAGGTTTAAGTTATCTTTGGATTTAACACATTTATTTCAGTATATTGCTTCTACAATACACCCTTGAAGTGTTTCTCAGTACCTATGCTAACACCTTTTTTTTTTTGTCATTCTTTATTAATGACTAAAATGCATTTATATGATCACTGGTATGGTTTCTAAATCCTTGTAAACATTCTAAATTTGTTTATGCCTTAGCCCTGGAAATGATGGTATTAGAAGCTAGGGTCTTTGAGAACTGGTCAATCCATGAAGACATAACCATTATAAAAGGGATCAGGGCCCGGTGCCTTTCTAAAGGAGTCCCTAAAAAGTGTTGCTTTGGATAGATGGGTCATTTCCAGAAGATGAAGATGCTAAAACCTCACTCTTGGGTTTCCTAGCCTCCAAAACTGCAGGGAGTGTTTGTTTTCTGTAAGTCATCCTGTTTGTGGCATTTTAATTATAGCAGCTAAATAGAACATGCTTTCTATCTTTTCCAAGTTATACAATCCTTAAACAATAGATTTTGAGATTGTTGTGTTAATATCACAGTAGAATTACATAAAACTCAGAGCAATTAAATGAATTATGTTTTAAGAGGGGCTGAAAAGACGGCTCAGTGCTGAAGATCAATGGCTGCTTTTCCAGAGGACCAGGGTTCAATTCCTACCACCTATATGGCAGTTTACAACTATCTGTAACTCCAGTTTCGGAGGATTCAACACCCATTCCTTGGTTGTCTTAGTAGTTTGGGTATGTGAGTCTTTGCACAGTTTTTGTTAGAATAATTAGTATGTCGATGTTATTCTGAATGATATTGTTGGTTTCAATTTCTAATTATTACTATTATAGAGAAATGCAAATGATGTCTGTATATCGCTTGCTTGTTATTTATCTTCATCAAATTCCCATTGTTAGTTTGAACATTTTTTAGAGGATCATTCACAATTTTATACAGTGACCTGGCAAGTACATTGTCTATGAATCTTTTTTTCCTCCCTTTGCATGCCGTATTTTACCTCCTTTTGTACCTTATTTTCTTGCCTTATTGCATTCTTTAGTATCTCTGTTACAGAGTGGAATGGAGGTGGTAAGAGCATGTCTCCTTGACCACACTGTCCTTTCTGTAGGGGAATGTGCTTAATTTTTTCATGATGTTAGCATTAATTCCTACTAGATGTCTTTATTAGGTTGAGGGAGCTGACTTTATGATTTAGAATTTCAAAATGTAATTAGTGAGTATTCAACTTGGTCAAATGATTTCTTTATGTCTTTATAGAAGGGCATGTTTTTATTTTATAGCTTATTAATGCGATAAAATGCAGTCACTGATTTTCCTGATGTTAAACTTGCATCACTGAAATAAATAACATTTCACTATGGTAACGTTCCTATGAATTGCTTGTCTCAGCTTGTTAAAATTTTAAGGATGCTTCTTTCCATATTCATGAAGTATTTTGACTTGTAACTTTCTGCTTGGTACTCTCCAATTTTTGATAGAGGCATTGTTTTCTTTTTGTTTTCAGTTAAGATTGGCCTCATGAAATGGTATCTAAGTTATCAACATGGTTTATGTATCATTGATATTGTTTCTTCATTAAATGTTGAGAAGAACTCCATGAGTAATAAAGTCTTGGCCCAAAGGTATCTTCATTGGAAGATTTTTACCTATGAGTTCAACTATTTCTCTTCAATAATCTGGGGCAAAGACAGCTCACCTCCTGTGCTCCCTTCTTTCAGGGATCATATACTGTTTTTTTTTCTTTTATCCCATGTCTGAAAAGAAAAAGTTGTTCCATAGCTTGTGTCCAGTGTCCCATAGTTCAAGGTGAGGAGGTGAGTCCTGTCTCTATCCCTCCATCCTGATCAGAAGAGGAAGAATTTGGTTTCAACGTGTTCACTGGTTTTAGGGTTTTGCAAGAACAAGACTAGTGTTCCACTTTTAAAACCCTACCAGTGATGGACTAGTTTTAGAATAATCAGTCTGTTTTTAACAAAAACTAAAAAAGACATTCTGCATTCATTGGGTAATTTTGCTGGAAAGTAGGATTTTTATTATGTCAGCCAGCTCACTCTCTGTGGTTCTTAATGACCTTGTAGTGTCCTTGTCTTTTTAAACAAGTAACAAAAGTTTCTCAGTTGTGAATTCTTGTGGTTTCTTCTAATTGTATTCTTAATGTTTATTTTAAAACATTTTTGTTGTTGTCACTGAAATTAAATTGTATCTAAACTGGGTCAGTATTAACCCCATTCTTCGTTATTCTTATGTAACAGTCATCTGACCTGAATCAAATGGATCTTCCTTAATATCACATTTGATTGTCATAAAGTTAAGTAAAAATCTTCAAAACATTTTTTTATATTTAAAAGTACTTTTGAGACTTGTCCAGATGGACAATAAAAATCATAAAGACTTAGTCTTTTACTTTATAAAAGATGATAATAATCACTGTTTCTCACATGTTCTGTTATTATTAATGAGTTCAACACTGCATGCATTTCATGGAAAAGAAACTTAAATAAATAGCTGAGCTTTCTTTAAGCTAGTGTGGTGCATGGAAAAAGTTACTCATGTACATGTATTTTACTCTTAATTGTTAAAATATATTTATATATTTTCATATTTGTGGACAGGGTGGGGGTATTGTGCCGAGGCTTAGCAGCAAATGTATTTACTTTCTGAGATGTCTTGCTGGTTGATAAATATGTTTTATACACTGTATATTTTGAAAAGATGGATTAGAAGTTCTTAAAAATTTGATGTTCTATAATAGAATAGAAATAGTTCTTGAATAGAAATAATAATTTAATGCAGTTAACAGAGTTACACATTTTATTTATTCAGTGGAAAATTTTACTATTTTTCCATGACAATAGCACCAACCACTTGATGAATTAGTATCTCTTCAGTCTTAATTAATGGCAGCAAGTTGCTTTGACATTTCTCTCTCATGATTGACTGGAGGCATACATTTGGTTGTCAATGAAGGACAGATTGAGAACTTCTTACTTAATGTTATGAATTGAATTATCACTCCCACCGCCAATTCATATCTTTAAGTTCTAACCTCAGCAGAATGTCTTTGGAAATAGGGTCTTTAAGGAAGCACAGTAAAGAAAGACCATCATCATGAGGCCTAAGGTAGCATGACTGTTTTCCTGAGGGAAAGAGACTAGGCTACAGACATCAAAGAGAGACAGTATGGACACAGAGAGTGAGATCTCAGAAGATGACGCTTACCATACTGACTCCTTGATTGTGGACTTTCTGTCCCAAGGGATGTCAGGAAATAAATGTCTACTGTTTAAAAAGCCAATCGGCAGTGCTTTGTCAAGGCAGTCCCAACAAGCTGCTACGCCTAACTGTGGTTCTTACAGTGTGGACTTTGGGACTGACAGAGCTCAGACAACCCCGACAAAGCATTTTCAGAGCTCCTGTCAATCCTGAATAAGTTGGCCTTATGAAAGCAGCTGCCGGCAAAAGCATTTTGCAGAAAAACATTTATTAACTTGGATTAAAAAGAAGGGAAATAAATTGTGCTTCTTTGCTTTGAAATATTGACATTGTTTTAATGTCTCATTAAATGTCTCATTAAATGTCAACTAGATATTCCTCAAGCCCAAATACCTTTCTTCTTTCTATTGATAGATCTCTCTCTGTCTCTGTCTCTGTCTCTGTCTCTCTCTCAATTTAGTATGAAATGTTTCTGAGGCTTGATGTAAAACATTCTTTGAATGTTATTGTTTCCTCCCTGACATCTCAGAACACAGAAACAAGTATTTTTTTTATTATGTTTCCTTACTTTTCATGACAGTATAGTTATTTGCATAAGTTCAGTGAGATTCTAACCTCTTTTTCAACAGGATATATTTAGACAAATCTGTTGTGTAACAAAACCTTTACTTGAAATGGAGTGTTTGAGAATTTACTTTGTCTAATACCTTTGTGGTATGACCATAACTGGGGACCAAGACACTAGTTCTGATGTGGAATTGGCACCTATAAAGCCCCCCTAGGAAACTAGTTGAATTCCTGCCCATTCTTGCAGAGCCTTGGCATTTGAGGTAGGAAGGAAGATCTGTTCTTTGCAGGCACATTTGTAAGTAATGAAGTCCCGCAGGAGCCAGGAATTTGCCTGTATTCATACTCGCTCCCAGTGAAACTTCATAAGTAGAATTGCTTGGGCTGATTTCATAACTTCCAGCGGTCAAACAGGCCAGAAAACTATGTGACCCTCAGAGAGAAACACAGAGGCTGATTGTCACACACACCTCTCAGAGGGAATCTACCCTCCTTCACCACTTTTTTCTTGTTCGCTTTTGTTCTTTAAAATAGGGTTACATGTAGCCTAGGCTGGCCTCAATCTTCTTACGTAGTCAATCATGAATCTCTACCTCCTGATGTTCCTAGCCCTGCCTACCAAGTGCTGGGTTCCAGACGTGTGCCACCACTTAGAAACTTCAGTCGTTTCAGCCAGCTATTAGAGTTTCGGTGTTATAGCAGCCTTAGCAAACCAATACATCTAGTTAACTACTTTATACCCAATAGTGTACATACGACAGAATACAAAATCTTTCCTGTATTCTTGTAGTATAAAGGTTTACAATGGAGGTCCTTATCTTGGATGGGTTTATATTTTACATAATGAGGTAGAATACAGTATTTTCAAACTGACAGAATTATAGTCAGGCCAGAATGAGGAATAACCCCCAAATTGTTTCAAGAGATTGCTATTATAAAGATTAAGAGAAAAAAAATCTTACAAAGATTAAAAAGAAGTCTTTAACAATAGAACCCTGGAGAATATAACTGCATTGGAAATATTGATGAAATTACAGTATTTTATAGCATGAAGGTGACGGTTCTCGGGTGTTGATAAGGCCAATTTTTACAAAACCCAAGACAGAAGCAAACCCAGATCATAAGCGCTATAAGAACAAAAAGAAATAAAAACAATGAGTTAATATGGCAATGAAGAAAAAAGAGAGGAAAGTAACACATGCAGAGTACCCTTCTCTTGCTCGAAATGGAAGTGAGCAGGTCTTACATGCTCGTGCACTGAATCATTTCAGTTACCCTATCAAATATCTGTTGACCAGTGATTAGATTTGAGGTTCACAGAGGTGAAGTTTTTCCCAGTGCTACACAGGCTTAGCTAATAAGCCGAAGAGGAGAGTTTTGAACCTACATTGTGTGGCTCCGAGATGCACACTCCTTCTACCTCCTTGTATCTACTTCTATCACATCATGATGGGAATGGACATAATGAAATTACTCGGACACATTTAAGGTAATGATGATTGTTAAAGCAGAGCGTCACGTCAGCATTCTCTGGCATGCAGAAAACTGATATTTCTGTCTTC
This sequence comes from Peromyscus aztecus, assembly GCA_902168405.1. NCBI lineage: Eukaryota > Metazoa > Chordata > Mammalia > Rodentia > Cricetidae > Peromyscus > Peromyscus aztecus. The sequence goes on from CABHPQ010157546.1 coordinate 37,704, forward strand.
CTTGCGGTTGGGCAGGTAATGGGTTGGTTCTAGTGTCTGTGAAGGAAAGCAACCAGTGTTATGTATGAGTTAGACATTGGTTACTAGACAATGACCAACACAGGCCTACTTCCCCTGCATTAGCAATAGTTGTAACTTGTATTATAGTAAGGACTTTAGTTGCCTGAGCTCCCAAGATACAGTGCTGATCTAAGCTTCTCTACTGGTCGACACTGGATGCACAGTTGTAGGAAAAAGTAAATGCCCAGTAGTTTAAAATAATTGCAACTGACAAAAATAAAAACTATTAAAGTTTGTTTTAAAAAAAAAACAAAGCAAGAGGTATAAGAAATTAAAGTATTTCTTCCATAAAAATTCTATGATTCTCTGGGGGAGGGTGGTGCATGCCTTTAATCCCAGCACTCGGGAGGCAGAGGCAGGCAGATCTCTGTGAGTTTGAGGCCAGCCTGGTCTACAGAGCAAGTTCCAGGACAGTCAGGGCCACACAGAGAAACCCTGTCTCAGAAAACAAACAAACAAAAAACAAAACAAAACAAAAAAACCCAAAAAACATTTCTATGATCCTAAGGAGGTTTTGTTATTAAAAATTGTGATTGCAGAAACCATTTGTAAATATATAAAAGAAGTGATTAAATGACACTTTGGAATGTGATCTTATGTCATTATTATTTTTTTTTTTTTTGCTTATTTGTTTGTTTCTAATCACCAGATGTGTGGTGGTGGCAAAAAAAAAAAAAATTTCATCGGTACCCACGGTGTTGGTCTACCCCATGTAGGACTCTTTCTTATATGCAATGACAACAGGGAGGAGGGTGGATTTGCACAGGGGGTGCTTCTGTGGGACTGTGACAGGAGGAAATCTGAAAGGGAAGAATGTTCAGCTAGTGTATGCGTGGTTTTCACATACCTTCCAGACAGAAACAGTGCAGGAGACAAGAGTGTGAGACCGGTGGAGCCCAGGGTACTCACGAGGAAACACAGGCTTTGAGCACAGCAGAGGTCTAGCAAATTGGTAGGGAGACCAAGATGGCTCGTGGGAAGGATAAGCTTCTGTTGCATGACAGGTAAACAGACAGAGGTTGCAGAATAGGAATAATAATATGTGTGGAGGGGTCAGAAGAATAGTGCGGCTCTAGGTAAGGGTTAATCATTTTAGTTTTAAACAAAAGCTAGAGCTCCACATTTGTATAACCTTTGGCGCATTCACAATGATTAAGCAGCAACTCTAGCAGACTGGAAGGCTTAAGCCAGTGGTTCTCAACCTAGGGGTCTTGACTCCTTTGGGGTGGAAGCAAATGACCCTTTCACAGGGGTTGCCTAAGACCATCAGAAAACACAAATATTTAAATTACAGTTAATAACGGTAGCACAATTACAGTTATGAAGTATATTGAAAATAATTTTACGGTTGGGGGTCTCCACAGCATGAGGAACTGTATTAAAGGGTCACAGCACTAGGAAATTTAAGAACCATTGGGTTAAGCGGAAGAGGTCTTCAGAACTATAAAATGCTTGCTGTGAGCTTCAGATGGGCAGGACTTTACCAGAGGGAAGAAAGGAAAGAGTTGGAAAGAAGCAGAGAGAAATAAAGAACTTATCTCTCAAACATGGGGTACCCAAGGCATTAGACAATGAGTCTCTCTCTTGGAGGAGCTCTCTGGAGGCATAGATCTCCAGCAAGTGTAGTGTTCAGGGAAGGTTAGGAGATGGAAGGAAAAATTGAGGGGCTAGGGGAACTAGCCAAGCATGATTATGGAGCTCCAGGGGCACTAAAGTGTAGAAGACAACTGTAAGACGCTGAGTAAGAGAAGAGCCAGCTCAGAGTGATATAAGAGCAAAATGTTCAAAAAGGAGAGACAGTCAACCAAATGGGCAAGGAGCGGGAAAGCATGGTGGGTTTAGTTGGTCACTAAGTGCCAGAGTTCGCAAGTAAACTTAGAGGATACGGCCCTAAAGTCAGGTCTGTCGGGAGCCTTACCGTCGGTCATCTGCCCTTCTCTGGAAGAAGCTCTACTTTGGCAGAATGTCAAAGGAGCTGGCTTAGACTGCGAGGTTGCGCTCCTGAAGGTCTACACATGACCCGGAGGTGGCATGAGGACCTCCATCTTTTCCAGGCAGTGGGATTCAGTGCCTGCTGCTCATTGGCATTGTCGAGACGCTACCTGGAGCAGGTAAGGAAGGACAGCCATTGAGAACAAAAACTTCAGGATCTTCATGTGAATCTGGCAAGGCTCGCCTGCATACCACTCCCCGGAGAAATAATAACTGTGGGCATCATATCAGAAACAATGAAGTCTATCCAACGAAATTTAGGTTGAAGAATGATCTTGGTGACGTCTCATGATTTCGAGGAATGGCTGCTATCCCCAAACTGTTAAAGCCCACAAAGATAAATCCTTATGAAGAATGATTTTTCCATTCTTTACCCTATAAAGATGATGGCAGGAAATGAACTCCACTCTGACTTCATTTTGGTTCCAGGACAAGCAGAGCAGAAGCAGACCCTGACACAGGGCCTGGGTGCAGAGGACCTGCTCACTCTTGTACCATGAATACAACACCTGTCTCTCTTAGCATGATGCTGCACATGGAGTTTCAAGCTCATCTCAGAGGACTCCCTAGAGGAAAGCATTTTTCCCATGATCTCAGGAAGGCGCTCTGAGAACATCCAATGGCTTCCACTACCAGAGATGCAGTAGCCATCTGCTCCTACACCATGGATGCATTTTGTGCTCACTTCTAAACTTATTTAAAATCTTTCTCTGCTCTCTTTCAAACGGCTTGCGATTAAATTATCCAAGTTAAGCAGCCAAAAACAATCAAAAATGATGGAAATAAAGGCAAGAAATGGCTTTATTTACAATGCAAATGATCTGGTTCACCCTCAAATAGGAGAAAAAAATAAATGATCTGCTATTTAAAAGGTGAGGAAGGCACTGTCAGAAGCCACTGGCAGCCATGGGAGTCGGGTTCTCCATGGCTCTTGGCTCTGGGGAGGGCTCCCAGCACATATCTATGTAGCAAGGGTCTGATTCACTGTATGTAATTGGAGTGAAAAAAAAAAACATTGAATAGAAATTTGCTTCATTACAACATGACAAAATGCATGTGCCAAGTGGTTGTCAGAATATCCATGTACAAATGACAAATGCCCTTGGGGAGATGACTCAAATTAGTGAGGGTGATGTTCACTAGTGTGTCTACAGCTTTGGGTACTCAGCGAATGCTTGTTTTACTTAATCTGGTGTTTCTCCCGCAAGTGGAAAGACGAACCCAGCAGGAGTTTCTCAGATGAAGAGGGTTTTGCTGAGGGCTTAGGAGATGAATAGAAATACTCTCC
>CABHPQ010157547.1:0-15607 GCA_902168405.1 Peromyscus aztecus
CTATATGTGTGTTTTTTAAGATAAATTTCAAAGAAACATTCTTTTGTCAACATTTTAAAAAATATTTATCATGATTATATTTTTCTATTAAAAGCAAAGACTTTGCAGGCAAGCCCATGCTCATCTGCACCATCCTGTGCCTAGGTGCAGATGGTAATTCAACCTCTCCCACTATGATTAGCCCAGACACCCCACCATCCCATTAACCATGCAGTGAGAAACTAGCTATTCTCTAGGGGTTTACAAGGAAAGAGGCATCCATTTCGGGCCATTCTATTTCTTTTCATCCTGAGTCCAACACAAGTTCAGAGGCTTAGTTATTTTGTAGCTTTAATACTTTTTGCCAGGTCTCAACTCCTTTCACGGTGTTAGCTAATCCCTTTCAAAGTTTTCAGAGTGAAGAGGGATTTAACGGGGTGGGGTGGGGTGGGGGGTGGAGTACTTCCTGACATTTACTCCACAAGTTTGACAAGAGAGTTGCCAGGGGACTTTTTCCCCTGCACAACTTGGAATCAAAACAAGTGGTCTCAGATGACCAGACAAGCCAGGGGACTGTGTGGGCCTGGAGTCTTGCAGGAAAAGACAACAATGTGTTTCTTCATTGGCAGGTGTCGTCCTGGCCCCATGGATGCCTTAATCTGTGTCCAGAGATGGATTTCATCTCCTGACTTCCCTCTCAGCTGTCAGGAAGGGAAAGTGCAAGGAAGCCATGTTACCCACAGCCCTGCCCCCTTTTACCACACACACACACACACACACACACACACACACACACACACACACACTCCAGGGTAACCAGCTGTTCTCTTGTGACATTCATGTTATGTTCTGCACCATTTTGCTGCAAATGTCTATCAGGCTGTGGGAGGCCCTGTCCGTGTCAAGACACCGGAGAATGTCAATGAGGTAATGAGCTGTTGGAGTGAAACCCTCCAGGGGCAGGACTCATCGATACTCCTCCGACCATGTCCTCTAAGGCTAGATTTGCTGTGTTTATTTACAGCTACAGTATTTGCATTCCCACAGATGACTTTGGGCACCCCCTGGGTCTACCCAGCCCATCTCCATTCTCCTCTCTCTTGTGTGTTTTTAGGTCAAGCATGTCTATGACAGAGGGAAGCTCGCCATGTGGCTCTAATTTTCAGTGGGTTCACATGGTATGCCTGTCTACATTGTTTATGAACTCGTGTCAATTCCGGTGGCTAGTGACTATGAGGGTATGTTGGGAATATAAATATCATTCCTGAATGCAGGAAAATGATGTGGAGTAATATATTTACTAAACAAAAAGGGTTGTTAGTTTCCTTTCTTCTAACATTAGTATCCAGAATCTAGCAAACCGTCTAAGGACAGTTTCAAGGTACATAGTAAGATCTTTGGTCTCCTTTTTTTTTTTTTTTTTTTTGTTTTTGTTTTTTGTTTTTTGTTTTTTTTTCTTTTTCGTTTTTTTGTTTGTTTTTCGAGACAGGGGTTCTCTGTGTAGCTTTGTTCCTTTCCTGGAACTCACTCTGTAGCCCAGCCTGGCCTCACAGAGATCCTCCTGGCTCTGACTCCCGAGTGCTGGGATTAAAGGCGTGTGCCACCACTGCCTGGCAATCTTTGGTCCTCTTTTGGATGACTCAGATAAAGTCAGGTAACCTGCCTTTCTTCCTCTAGGATTATCAGTTATGACACTCATCAAGGAGCAACTTGCCCTTGAGTTTCCAGCAATACTCACTCTGGGATGTTTTTCAAAAATAAAATAGGACAGTAGATCTTCAAGGAAGAAACTCTGTGTGGTCTCACATCTGCTCTATCATTCTCTTCCAACACCAGTACTCTATGCAACTCAAAGAGTCCCTCCCCCCGACCCAGACACCCTCCTCATGCAAGACAGCCACATCAGAAAGATAGTACACTGTGGTACTTTGAATAAGAATGTCCTCCATAGGCTCATGTATTTGAATGCTTAGCCTTCAGGGAATGGCACTACTTGGGAAAGATTAGGAGGTGTGGCCTTGTTGGAGCAAGTCTGGCCTAGTTGGCATAAGTGTGGCCTAGGAGTAGCTTTGGTACTGTTGGAAGAAGTGTGTCACTGGCAGTGAATTTGAGGTTTCAAAAGCTCAAGCCAGGCCCAGTGTCTCTCTCTTCCTGCTGCCTGCAGATCCAGATGTAAAACTCTCAGCTACTTCTCCAGCACCATGTCTGCCTGTGTGCTACCATGGTCCCTACTATGATGATAATGAACTAAACCTCTGAAACTGTAAGGCAGCCCCAGTTAAATGCTTTCCTTTATAAGAGTTGCTGTGGTCATGGTGTCTGTTTACAGCAACAGAACAGTGACTAAGACAACATTTAACCAACAACCTGCTAGAGTATTCAACAATATGAGAGGAAGTGTATATCATTTCTTAGGCTGCAATAAGAGTGTTTCACAGCCGGGCGGTGGTGGCGCATGCCTTTAATCCCAGCACTTGGGAGGCAGAGACAGGCAGATTTCTGTGAGTTCAAGGCCAGCCTGGTCTACAAAGCGAGTTCCAGGAAAGGTGCAAAGCTACACAGAGAAACGCTGTCTCGAAAAACAAAACAAAACAAATAAACAAAAAACACAAACAAACAAACAAAAAAAGAGTGTTTCACATTAGTTCATCCCATATCTTTGAATAATAGTTTTGAATGCAATGACTTAAAAAAATTCATACTACTAAAAGACTGATTGAAAGCATAGAGTTGAAGACTGGAGAAATAGCTCAGGGGGTAGAGTTTACTGTGCAAGCAGGTGACCTGAGTTTGAATCCCCAGGGCCCATGTAAAAACTGGACACTGATATACATCTGCAGTCCCAGTCCTGGGGTTAGGAGAGACAGATAGATTCCCTGGGATTCTCCAGTCAGCCACGCTGGCCAAGTCAGTGAGCTCCAGGTACAGTGAAGGACCATGTTTCAAGCAATGTGGTGGAGAGTAATAGGAAAATAGGAAGACAGTTGACATCTACCTCTGACCTCTGCAAGCACACACACACTAACATGCACTCACACACCGACCTGCATACACACACACACACACACACAAGCACATGCACTCACACACCAACCTGCACACACATACACACAAGCACATGCACTCACACGCTGACTTGCATATACACACAGACAAAGACACACACAGACAAGCACATACACTCACACACCAACCTGAACACACACACACACACACACACACACACACACACACAGCACAGAGGACTAACCTGTTTATTGTTTTCACTCTTTGTACTCGTCACCAGATGCACACATTCCTTCCTATTTCTCACTGCATTTCTATTCATTTTTGCCAGTCAAGCCTCTCTTCTCTATTCACTGCCACACACGGCTGTGGTGGTATTGTGTTCCCCAAAATATTGTGCACCCTAATAAACTTCTGCCTTTAATCCCAAGAAGTGAGCCTTTAATTCCAGGGAGTGATGGCAAAAACAGAGAGATATATAAGGCGTGAGGACCAGAAACTAGAAGCATTTGGCTGGTTAAGCATTCAGGCTTTTGAGAAGCAGTTCAGCTGAGATTCATTCTGGATGAGGACTCAGAGGCTTCCAGTCTGAGGAAACAGGATCAGCTGAGAAGTTGGCCAGGTGAGGTTAGCTGTGACCTGTTCTGTCTCGCTGATCTTCCAGTGTTCACCCCAATAACTGGCCTTGGGTTTGTTTTATTAATAAGACCCTCTAAGATTCATGCTACACAAGGCAATCCCCTACAAACATGCCCACAGGACAATCTGATCTATCCAATTCCTCAGTCGAGACTTCTCTCGAATGGCTCCAGATGTGTCAAGTTGACAGTCAAGGTTGACCAGGACACTAAACCTCTGGCTGTGTGCAAAAACAAGCGCTTGTGTTTCCCTTGCTCCAGATGAAAACGTTCATAGATGTTGACCAAATCCACCCACACAGGAGAGAAAGAGAATCCATAGCCTGGAGTGGACAGCCCGCAGGGAGGGATGGCCTTTTCTTGAGTTTGCTTTGCATCTTGAGCGAGCTATTTCATCACCCCAACTAAGAGGGTCAGCAGGGAGACAGCTGAGGTCCCTTCTAACTTGAGTGTTTTCTGGTTCTAATATGAATCAAAATCCTGAGAAGCTAAAATGTCAGTGAGCAATTCTTTCCACACACAGGTACCCACTGATACCACTCTCCAGATGTGGGGCCAACCCCAGTTCCTGTCAGCTCTCTTCTCCCTCACAACCCCTGCCCAGGCACCCAGCTGCCACACGGAGACACCTCCTCCGCCCCCCAGAACACACAAGTATAGGAAGACTTTTAGCCCTTAGGAATAACAACCTATCCACTTTTATTCCCTCTCTGCTTTACTGAAAACAGTGCCTCATTTCCCCTCGGTTTTATAACAAATGTTTCATGTATGGTTTGTTGGACAGTTAACAATATGAATGTCTGCTTCATATTTTAGACTGTAAATAGTTCTTAAATGTGTCCTCTTATTCTTACAGAAACCTCTAGAATCATTTATTAATGTATCTACTTGAAAAGCAAAAGAACTGTGGTGGCGGGTGACAGCCACTAACCTCAGACCATACCAGAAAGTTGACAGTGGAAACTTGAACCCAGACCTCTTGACACGAGGCTCTGCTCCACTATGATGTGCATACAGGTTTCCAGCTGTATCTCTCCATCACTGGCTGTGACTGACCAGCGAGTTATGGGCTCTCCCACCTTTAGGTCAGGGCTGGCTCCACATCTGGGGAAACTGATTCAGGGACGACACGGTCTGGTGCAGGCTTGGTAGAGTTCTCAGAACACCTCCAAATCCCTATCCCACATTGTGCTTACACTCAGACTCCATCTTGCCAACAGAGATGAGGACTGTTCCTTGGCCCCCAGCCAAAGGTGTTGGAAAGAGAGATATACTTATTTCTTTTGAAGGGATAAAGATTTCTTTCTCTGGCTCCCTTCATTTTTCTGGCCAAAGGTTTAGCACATTCTGCAGCCTCCTCGTTTTTCTTGGTGTGTTGTTTCTTCAGAGCAAGGCCTGGGCATTTGTGTGGCAATACAAGTGAAGTCACAAGAGGTGTGCTGTAGTCCGGGGCTGCTTCCTAGCTACTTTGTTTAAGGGCTTTCTGACAACGTGTTGACAGACATCATCTTCTTTAGAGAGATTTGAAAAGCTTCCAGGTTTTTCTAGCTCTTTGTGGCCCTAACCACCCAAACACAGTAGTGCCTGTCAGTCCAGAAACATCCTTCTTTCCTTTTTTTTTTTAATAACTAAGTTGAGAACACTTAGATTGGCATCCACAATACATCCTGAAGAAACTTGCACTTCCTCTGAAGTTCCCCTTGGTCTATAAAAAGAATGCCCCTTACTCAACAGCAGGCACACTCTGTCTGCTGTGAATCAAGACATTTTGCTTCATGTGAAAACCGGTTTGCTGCTCCCACCACTAACCCGGACCACATAACCCTTCCACTCCTCATTCGGAGTACCAGCAGCTACTTCGGTGACCATGTGTTTCCCATAGAAAATACGACGTTTGTGGTCACCCTCCACTTCATTGAGTTTCCGACAGCCGGTGGCTGGTGAGGAGATCTTCAGCTTCATCTTGACACAGCCAAGAAAGAACAAGAAAGTGGGTGTCTTCACAGAGCCTATACTACTTCTGCACACTCAGACAATGGGGCACGGGCACTTCCTGTGGACAATTTGTGGACTATTGAGAGAGTACTATGAAGGATGTGCTCATCTTTCAGTTAGCAAGAGGCAAAACTCACAAACCATCAGTCACCACAGAAGAGATGTTTTTGTCAACAGCAAGAAGCACGCTGAGAGATACCTCATTCTCAAATGGACCCATCCAGGACACAATGATGAGTGAGCACCAGCTTTAACCACCTACCAGATGCAGAAATGCCAGGATCCAGTCACAATAGTTCAAATCCAGGAAGATCCCCCCCCCCATCACTTCTTCCTTCTTTTTTTTTTTAATAATTTTATTTATTTATTATGTATCAGTGTTCTGCCTGCATGTAAACTTGTATGCCAGAAGAGCGCACTAGATCTCATTATAGATGGATGTGAGCCACCATGTGGTTGCTGGGAATTGAACTCAGGACCTCTGGAAGAACAGCCAGTGCTCTTAACCTCTGAGCCATCTCTCCAGCCCACTTCTTCCTTCTTTACTTTGCCTTCCCATCTTGGAGGAGACGGGGAGATGTCCAGAGGAACAGAAGCTATGGCTATCTATTTATTAAGGAGAAGACTGAGTCTGAGGAATAAAAGGGCACAAGGAAGCTAACCACAAGTGTCCAACATGAAACACACCTGAACAAGAGGAGGGGAGAATATTTAATTGAAATGATTCCAGGGTCCTAGGTTAACACATGTATGTTCCTGAAACAAGAGTTGAGGAAGGAGTAGAGGACACTGTGTGTGTGTGTGTGTGTGTGTAAGATACAAAGAGATCAACTAAATGATTACACAATATAGCACCCAGCTATTTATGTCACGCTGATGACTCATTGCTCCCTCCACAATGTCTCAATGTGTCCATTCCCGTCCCAGAACCTTTACTCATTCTCTCCTGCCTGCCCAGCAGCCCCGTGAGTCTTGTAAACAACCCTAAAGTTAACCCACTCCCAAGGTGTGGCTGAAGCCTTTATTGACCGCACCAAGTGATGGTGGCTGGGGATGGCTTTTCCTTCAGGGTGTCCTTTACAATGACATTCAGGAGCAGGGCCAAATTCCTGGAGCCAGAAAGCTATGTGTGTTAAGTGTATTTTAAAACAGAAACGGTCTTCTAGTTTTAAGTTACCTAATGGAATAATAAAAAAATAAATACCTTGGTGCAAAATCAGGGTATTCATTCAATTCCTTCCCACCTTCAACTAAGCTTTGCAAAGAAAGTTACATCATTTAAAAAGACAAAGGGAAAAAAGAGACAACAGAGGAAAGATATTAGGAAGTTTCAGAAGATGGAAAGAAGTCGAGGAAGACTTGGCATAGTAAAGACAGAAATCCTAAGCGATGGAGTCATGGATTTCAGAAAGGAACGGAACTAACTGTGAATTGTAGAGACGGTAATCATAATACATTAAGTAGATTCCTCTAAGTAATAGCCATACGTAAATAATTACATAAATGCAAATGTAATCAAACAGAATCAGAAGGGAAGAGAAGATTTCTGTATGAAGGAGTGGATGAGATATATCCTTACCTTTTTTTAACAAAAGCCAGACAGAATCTCAAAATCCAGAACCTGAGAAAGAGAGCACGAAAGAGATATCTCTGAAGAGCTTTTAAATTATGTGCCTTCATGACTTTGAACATATATAACATAGATGCACACAAGGAAAGACAAGACAAAAAAATAGTGATAGATAAAATGGACTATAGAAAGATTCATTTTATAGATAAATAAGTAGAATGGTGAATGGTTGATAAAGATATATGGGTGATGGTAGGTAGACAGATAGATGATAGGTAGATAGAAAGATAGACAAAGATAGATAGATAGATAGATGGATAGATAGATAGATAGATATAGATAGTAATTTCCAACTTACTATTTTCTAACTTTGTGAAAGGATAAGAGAAATAGGCACTCAATAGAGATCATACTTTGAATTTTGCATTTTGGTCTTTCCTTTGGTGAGCAGTATGTGGTGTGTTTTTTTCTCATGACCCTGGACAGCCGCAGCAAGCCACAATCTCAACCAGCCACATAGTCACAGGGGGAACAACGGATGCTCTTCAGTGACAACTTGATATTCAATGACATTCAGTAGGCTAGGTGCTTATTATTTTATGCATGTATGAGGAAGGATGTAGGCCACATGTGTCCAGACGCCATGGAGGCCAGAAGAGGGCATCAGATCTCATGTAGCTGGAGTTCCAGGGGGTTGTGAGTCACTTGATATAGATGTTGGAAATCGAACTCAAATTCTCTTGGAACAGCAGCATATATTCTTAACCTCTGAGTCATCTCTCTAGCCCAGGGTTAGGTGTTTTAAGTGCATTTTTTTTTTAGCCTGTGCTAGGTTTATTGGCACATAATGTTAACCTGAGTCAAGGAACCTCTGTGGATAGAAGGAGACACACAGATAGATGGATAGGTAATAGATGATAGATGGATAGATAGATAAATAGATACGTACATACATACATACATACATACATAGGTGATAGACACATGATAGATAGATAGATAGATAGATAGATAGATAGATAGATAGATAGATAGAAAATATGTATGCATTTTGCATACATATATACACAGATGATAGATAAGTGACAGATAAGCCTCCTTGGGAGGCCAAAAATTTCTTGGATCTAAATAAGCACAGAAGCATAACTCCTTTGTCAGAGAGCTTTGCAAGCATGATAATTAATTTATTTCATCTTTAATCTTCCCTCTAACCTCTGTGATTCTGTAAGTAGCCATGGGAGTTCAGACGTAAAGTCCTGTGGCTTTCTGAGCTGCACGCCAGGAGCTGGGTGAGGGCAGGCAGTGAGAGTTGCTGGCAGGGGGTGGAGAGCAAGAGAGCAGAGGATGGAAACGAGGAATCAGGCTTTGCTCTGTCTCCTGCCTCCTCTGAGGAACAAGAGACCCCGCAGGTGGACCTGTGACTGGGAGGAGCCTGAGTTCTCACGGTGTCTACGTGTCCTGTTTAGCTTGAACTGTCAACTTCACACAGCCTAGGGTCATCTGAGAAGGGAGTCTCAACTGGAGGATGGCCTAGATCAGACTGGCTTGTGGGCATGTCTGTGGACATGTCTTGATTGTGAGTTGAAGCCAGACATTCTCTTGTGATATTTTAAATGTAAATAATACATAATCGGTTTTAAAAGCAAGGACCTTGTTCTTTGGAAAATGACAGTTTAAAGCCCCGGCTGCCTGATAGGCTTTCAGAACAAACACATTTGAGAGAATCATGGGCAGCTTGTAAGACATGATAACAGCTCTCTGGGAGACAGCAAAGGGCCTGAGACCCTTGCAAGGAAGCAGCAGGCACATAAGTGATGATACAAAGGGCCTTCAAGTTCCCCAACACTAGGGAGGCCAGGGCAGGGACTGGGGGACTGGGTGAGAACAAGAAGGACTCCACGGGACAGAAATCATCACACACCCTTCCCTCACCAAGAGTCCTGATTGCTCACCTGACCACTCCGGACCAGTATGGATGGATCAAGAGACAGAGCATCATCTCAAGAGACTGAGAATCGTGGTGGTGGTGGTGGGGGAAGGTGCAGGTGTGTGTGCTTGTGTGGACATCAGAGGACAACCTTGGGTGCTGTTTCTCAGGCATTTGCGAGTTTTTGTTTGACACGGGGTCTCTCATTGGCCGGGAACTTCACTAAACAGCCTAGGCTAGCTGGGCAAGGAGTTTCAGGATCGAATGTGCCTGCCTCCTGCCTCATCATCACTGAGATTACAAACACATGTCACCATGTTTGGCCTTGTACATGAGTTCTGGAGATCACACTCAGGTCCTGATGCTTTGTGAGTGGAGACACCTCCCCAGCCCCAGAATGATCTTAAATTGTATGCACTCTAAATATGAGAGCAGCCACTCAGTTACCTCAAGCCTAATTCTGGACTACCAAAATGAAACCCAGAGGGGCGATAATTTCTCAACAGTCTGTGCAGCAACCACCACAGAGTCTGTCTTTGTTGAGTTTTGTTTTGTTGTGTTTCCAGCGCTTCAGGCGGTAAGAAGGTTTGGATGTTCGACCAAAGATAAAAATCTGAAAACCAAGTGGAAACTCTAAGTCCCCCGGTATTTACTTAGATTTCAAGTCGATATTTCAAAACACCCGCAGGTGACAGCCACCCTCAGAAACTAGAAACTGCTCACCTTTCTTCTCAAACCGTGGTTTTTCTCCATAGCCCACACTCCCTTTCCACCCCTGGGAATAAGACACCGTCATTGTTATTGTGGAAGATGCTGTTAAGGGTTTCCACTGACAGGCCGTGTTTTATGGTACAGTAGCGACCTCTAGCGTCCGCAAGTTGTATTTCCTCCAAGAAAGAATTGGACGCTGCTCAAAATCTTTGGGAAGTGTGTTTCCTACAGAAAAAAAAAGACTTAAGGAGACCCGAGACTAGGCACAAGATTATTTCGTTTAGAGGCCAAGAAATTAGTAAAGAGCCGGGGAGATAGCTCAGCTGGTAAACGTTTTTCCTTGCGAACCCACCAGAACCGCTGTTTGTTCCCCAGGTTCTTGTGCACGCTCCCAAAGAAAGCAGCTGGTGTGCTTAAAAGAATGGGGTGGGGAGAGGACCGGCTCAGCTCAGAGCACTGACTCCTCTTCCAAAGGACCCGGGTTTGGTTCCTAGCACCCGCTTGGTATCTCACAACCATCTACAACATCAGCTTCAGAGGATCCTATTCCCTCTCTGTCCTCTAAGAGCACACACCACACACAGGCACGTACAGGCAAAACATCCACACACGTAAAAAAAAATTGTTTTCATCCTGGTGTGGTAGTGTGTACATGAAATCCCAGCACTGGGGTAAGGGGCAGAGACATGAATCCCTGGGGCTCACTGGCAACCAGCATAGTCTATTTGGTGAGTTCTAGGCTAGTGAGAGACCCTGTCTCAAAGAATTAAAGATAGATGGCACCTAAGGGACAATACCAGACTTTGTCTTTGGGCCTCCGAACACATGCACACATATACACCCACACATGCACCTGCTTTCACACACACACACACACAAAATCACACATACACACTCACACAATCACACATACACACACAATCACACACACATACATATACACATACATGAACACAACGCATTTACACACTCACACATTCACACACACACTCATACACACACACACACACACACACACACACACACACAATGCTTGGGACTCCCTTGGTTTCACAGTCATGAAATCGCTCTGTTCATGCATGCATTTCTCAGTTCCTCATGGAAATCTCTCCAAGTCATCTGGTAAATGTCTTAATTTGTTTATTTTCACGGCTGACTAGCCTACAGTAAATAATTGTAGTTTTGCAGCCATTCTCTCACTAATGGGCATTCAGGTTTTTTTCCCATTCCTGCCTGCTGCTAACCATGTAATAATAAATAGCCTCATATATTTGCTTTAATTTGCAGCAGGAGTCAGGCATTCTGGAGAGGAAGTTCTGGGCTGACTATACTGCCATTTGCTTGCCAGGAAAGTACTTTGCAATTCAAAGAACGCAGATGAAGAGAATGTTCCTACAAGCTGCCAGTGGCTTTTCATTTTTGCTGGTTTGATGGAGAGAACATGGTAGTTCGGTGCTGCTGGTAGTTTGCATTTCCCTAATTGTTTGTAAGCTATGAAATTTTCATACATCTTATGCCTGTTTGGATTTGGTCTTCCGTGACATTTTCCCATTAATGTCATTTATCCCATTTTCTATTGGCTCATATTACGTGTTCTGTTTTATTTTGTTTGTTTCAGAAATTTGTAGCTTATGTGACCTTTTGCAAACAAATTTCACTTTTATACTCAAATGTCATTATTATTATTATTATTATTATTATTATTATTTAGAATTGGTGTTGGTGTTGGGGATCTGAGCTGGATACATCTAGGTTCTTGGTATCTTGTTCAAGAACTAAATAAAAGTGCACTCAGATCAAAAAGCAGTAAGAATACTTTCTCTATTCAAAGCAGAGTGATAATGCAAATCAGGAATGTGCTGTTAGCCAGGCCTGGTGGCACCCACCTTTAATCCCAGCACTCAGGAGGCAGAGGCAAGCCAATCTCTGTGAGTTCAAGGCCAGGCTGATCTACTTACTATGTAGACCAGCAAGGGCTACATAGTGAGATCTGTCTCAAAATAACTAAAGAAAGGAGGAAAAGAAAAGAAAAGAAAGAAGGAATATGCTGTCAAGTTGACAGCAGGGACCAGCCAACTGGCTCAGTGGGTAGCGGTGCTTGCCTCTGAGACTGATGGTCTGAACTGGACCCCTGGAATCCACATGGTGAAAGGAGAGAACCACCTCCTGGAGGTCATCCTCTGACCTGCATGCATACAGACATGCAATGAAAATAAACAAACAAATGAATAAATAAATGCAGTTTAAAAATTGACAGCAGGCTGTGAGTGAGGATACTCAAGGCACAGATTATTGTTTGGGGGTTCTTTTATGGGGTTTAAGAGAAGGAGGAGTTTGGTTACTAAGGGTATAATTTGGGTGCATCTCCATTTTGATTGATAGTTGTCCAACTATAACCGTTTCTCTGTGTATGTCTCTTTCCATAATGCATTGGATTAATGATATATATGCCTATATACATAAGATAGCAAATAGATCCTCCTTAAAAAATACATGTTGCAGATACCGTTTCCCTTATTTTACATGTAACCTAAACCAGTTTAGACAAGATTGTCCTTCCTACCCTTACAAACAGATGTAACTGAAGTATAACTAAATGGGATCTGGCTGTTTGATTGCCATTAAGGGAAGCAGAAATATATACCATTGTTCAGAGAGGGATGGGCATACAGCCTGGGGGTCCTACGTTGCTAACAAGTTGCCCAGTACGTTGTTCAGAAAGGGGTGTGTGCTCAGTGTGTTTAGGTAATCATCTCAAACTGTCAAGTGCATTGTTAAAAAACAATGTGTGCATAGCCCAAGACAAGCGGAGCCCCAGCTACTGAGATATTCCCTATGCTTGCCTACCTCCAAAGCAATAGCTTCCCATTTGAAGTTAGAAAAACCATGGTTTGTTTATGTACCTTTTCAGGATTATATGTGTATGGGAAAAAGCATAAGAAGATTCACATTGAGCAGTTTGTCCAAGGACTGAGAATTCCAACTGTGAGGAGGATATTGTTTTGTTTTGATCTTCTTTTGATAGTGTCTGATTAGATTCAACTGTCACCTTGATGAAACCTAGAGTCATCTGAGAGGATAGATAGTCTTAATTGAGGAAGTGCCTAGATCAGACTGGCCTGGGTCATGTCTGTGAGGGATTGTCTTCATTGTTAACTGATGTTGAAGGGCCCATCCCCCTGTGGGCAGCAGCATCCCTAGGCAACTGGCCCTGAACTGTATCAGAAACCTCAGTATAAACCGACCCGTGAGCCAGCAAGCAAGCAGCATTCTCCATGGCTCCTGATGTATTTCTTCAGCTGTGAAGTGGGTTCTTTAATTCAAGGTAACAATGTGCAGAATAGCAAGCAGGCCTACCTTCAAGTTCCAGCCTTGAGCTCCTACCTTGGCATCC
The DNA here is from genome assembly GCA_902168405.1 of Peromyscus aztecus. Classification (NCBI taxonomy): domain Eukaryota; kingdom Metazoa; phylum Chordata; class Mammalia; order Rodentia; family Cricetidae; genus Peromyscus; species Peromyscus aztecus. The sequence continues at coordinate 13,221 of CABHPQ010157547.1, forward strand.
CTTAATGATGGACTGTGACCTGGAAGTGTAAGACAAAGAACACCTTTCCTTACCCAAGATGCTCAGGGGGTTTTATCACAGAAGCAGAATAAAACTAGAACGAACAACCAAAAACATTGTAAAACTCTAAACCAAGAAAAAGTATATGTATGTTCACTTTGGAACATGTCTGCAAATGAGACTAAAAGTAATTGTAAAAATACCCCCCACCCACCAAATGACTGTTTTAGGCAGTCCTTTTACTTTTCAAGTAGGTTCCAGCAAACTAGAGTAGAAGACAATTGTCAGCACGTGCTGTATTTTGGCCATAATCTTTGAGCTCTTGTTGCTGTAAAATATTAGTTTAAGATGTGTTAAATGTGTTTATGCTGTGGAACATTTGTTTAAGGATGCAAAGATGTGTTGCATTCCTTTATGTTGTATTTGTGTAACTCTGTGGAGCTGTGTTACTTTGCCTGTCTAATACACCTGATGGTCTAATAAAGAGCTGAATGGTCAGTAGCTCAGCAGGAAAAAGGATAGGTGGGGCTGGTGGATGGAGAGAATAAATAGAAGGAGAAAAAGAGAGATCAAGGAGCGAGAAAAGAAGAGGCCAGCCACCCAGCCCCACAGCCAGGAATGGAATAAGAATGACAGAAAAGATATACAGAAGTAGAGAAAGGTAGGCAAAAGATAGATGGGATAATTTAAGTTAAGAAAACCTGGCTAGAAATAAGTCAAGCTTGGACTGGGCTTTCATAAGAATAATAAGCCTCCGTGTGTATAACTATTTGGGATCTGGGTGGTGGGTCCCCAAAGAGTAAAGAGAAAAAAAAACTATACCTTGTCAAACTGGAAATATGCCGGGTTTCTCTACTGCAAGTGCTTCTTGATTATATTTATGTGGATATTTACCAGTTGATATATTTATATCTGCATGGGCTTTCTGGATGCTTACACTATTTTATGGATTGCAACCCTTCCAATCATCAACTTTACCTACAAGGAGTCCATTTCTGTCTCCCAGTGACTGCCCAGCCAGTGGTACCAACCTCTCGACAGATTGCTTTCTCTTGTACACACATAAACATGGTCAATTTTTATTGAAAAATTAGAACTGTGGGGGCTGGAGCGATGACTCAGTGGGTCAAAGTACTTGCTCCGCGAGCATGAGGACACAAGTTGGTGTCCCCAGAATACATGCTGTTTTAAAAATCAAAACAAAACAAACAACACCCCCCCCCCAAAAAAAAGACAAGCATGGCAGTACATGCCTGTAACCTCTACACCAGAGATGGAGACAGGTGGATCCCAAGAGCTTTCTGGACAGCCAGACTAACCTAAGCGGTGAGCTGCTAATTCAGTGAGAGCCCTGTCTCAAGGCAGTAAGGCAGAGAGAATACAGGAAAACATCCTGATCTGGTCTCCATGCACTTGCACACATGCAGGCATGCACATGCACAAGAGCACACACACACACACACACACACACACACACACGAGTTAGGCACAGTAAGAGATTAAAAGAGTCCCTTACTATAGATCTTAGCGACTTCAACATACTATTTCTTTCCTTTCCTTATCAAGAACTTTCACCTTTTTGCTTAAAAGAAACATGTTGCAGATTCTTTGACATATCCTTTGGTTGGAGTTAGGGGTTAGGGTTGGGGTTGGGGTTTAGGGTTAGGATTAGGGTTTAGGATTAGGACTGGGCTTTAGGGTTAGGGTTAGTATTTAGAGTTAAGGTTAGGGTCAGAGCATAGGGTTAGTGTATAGGGTTAGATTTTGGGTTAGGGTACAGGGTCAGGGCATAGGGTTAGTGCATGGGATTAAGGCACAGGGTCAGGGCATAGTGTTAGAATTTGGATTAGGACTCAGTGTCAGGGCATTGAGTTAATGCAGAAAGTTAGGGTCAGGTCATAGGTTAGAAGTTGGATTAGGGCACATAGGGTTGGGTTAGCTACTATCATCATTACTTTTGAACTTGAGGACCATTCCTAACTAAGACAGGAGTTACTGGGACATGAGCACTTCCAGACTATAACTAAAATGACAGCTGAAGTGACTGTTGAGTGACCAACGGGAAGGTAGTGTATACACTGCATATATACGGGTAAAAGAATAACTCATGTCCCAGGAAGGAAAAGAAAGGTTTTATCTTGCTTCTTTGAATGGTATACAATGCATAATCTAGATTATTTTATTTCTCGATATTTCCATTCAATACCCACAAATAGCTGAAACTCTGGAACATGTGGGTTTGTGGGGTTACTGCACTTACATACATACACACTCACACTCTCGCAGGCATATACACTCATCTATTCATCTACACACAAACACACTTTGCCACTCCACAAGTCCACACTTCTCATACTTTCACACTCCTATTCATGCTAACACACACA
>CABHPQ010157548.1:0-32624 GCA_902168405.1 Peromyscus aztecus
CTATGACACCAAGATATAAATAAGTCTGTTCCAGTTGTTTTACAGTCACCTGCAGGTTCCTGCACAGGTCCACTCCTCCTGCCAGACTCGTGCCAAGGCCAACCCACAGGGGGTCCTCCAGATGCGCCAGCCCTTGTACCAGTTCCCAGGACGCCAAACCAGGTGAGTACTGACAGGTTGATTTCACCCACATCCTCACTCGTGAAAAGCTACGTAATCTCTTCACTCTTACTGACACCTTTACAGGATGGATGCACTCCCATCCTCCAGGGAAACAGAAGATGTGATGGATCCTGTACTCCTGGAACACATCATCCCTCGATTTGGTGTGCCGTCTCCGCAAGCTCCCGGAACATCAGTGCTGGTACCACCCCTCCAGACTCAAGGGCATATTTGCTCTTCCGTCTGGCTCATTCATGGTTGTCTCTTCTGTACAACCAGGGCACATCTCTGTTTCATTCTTTCTGGCAGCCACATCACTTTTCCCATGGCTAACCCCACACATAGGGCAGGTGTTAGTAATCTGTTTTTCCTAGCAACCTGCCTTCTCCACCACCTCAAGAAACCTGTGCCCGAGGTCTCCAGGATGGCAGTTAACAAGATGCTCCTCCACTCACACCTCCTGCTGAATGTGAGCCCACCGACTCGACTTCCCCTTCCCCACGTGGCACCATGCCCGCAGGAAGTAGCCCGATTTGAACCTGTTCCCCTATACCCAAAGAGTCTGATGGAAGCTCCACCTCAGCCCCTGGCACCCATATACCCAAAGAATCTGGAATGTTCTGGTGGAAGTTTCATCTCAACTCCCCTCCCTCATCTCTCTCTCCCCAAACTCACCTCCTCAAAGTCCCACCAAAAGTCAGCCCCTTCCTTGGGGCTGCTCAAGACCATGCCTATAGGTTACTTAAGGCCTGGTAGCCATATTTGCCATGTGACTCTTGCCCTGCCTTTCCAAGAGTCACCCAGGATCGCTTTGCTCTGTTCATTAAACCTGGGTTTATTAATTCAGTTTGGTTGGCTTATTACATTGGTGGCGGCGGCAGTGGCGGATATCCAGCAGCTGGGGATTTAAAACTTATCAGTAGGAAGGCGCAACAATATCGACAGTGCTACCCCTGGGCAGGTGGTCCTGGCTCTATAAGAAAGCAGGCTGAGCAAGCCACGGGGAACAAGCCAGTAAGCAGCACTTGTCCAAGACCTCTGCATCAGCTCCTGCCTCCATGTTCCTGTCCTGTCTGAGTTCCTGTCCTGACTTCCCTGGATTCTGGACTACAAGCTGAAAGATGAACTAAATCCTTTCCTTCCCAAGTTGCTTTTGGCTGTGGTGTTTATCACAGCCCTAGAAACCCTACCGAGGACATGCTTGCCACCCCCCTTGCTGCCCTGCCCCCCAGCATAGAGCACATTTGAATCTTTGCCAAGTCCAGTCCTCCAGCCTCACAGCAGCATTCCCAGCATGCCTAGCGCCCAGCTGGCGCTAAGCAGAGGTCTGTAAGAAGCGCAGCAGGAAAGCAGACTTCCAGGAGCAGGGCCCACAGTGCTCACCCATCCTTGGCCTCTGCTCAGGCACTCAGATGGAGGGCGGTCCAATTTAATATTTAAACAAGAGGCTGAATGTTGATACAGCAGCAGGGGAGAAATTAGTCCCTTAGGCCTGAGCTGCTGGGAAAGACTACCCTGCTGGCCAGTGCCTGGCTGGCTAGCCTGGAAGATTCATTAGGTAATTGACAGAGAGCTTGCCTCCGGTCCCAATGGGTTCTGTCTTCCTGAGCCCTGGACAAAGGCATCTGTAAAAAGACTAGCCAGTGAGAAACCATAGGGGCCTGAGGATCTGATTTCATGTCCCCAGGACATGTTCCACCCAAGGCACCCCTCCCTTTTCCTTTTTCAGAATCCAGCTGCACAGTGAATGTTCTGACTTCTCCATAAAGAGGCAGCCCAAGGTTGCCAGGGTATCCGCCCACTGTGGGTTGGCCCAGGACAGGGGAAATGCTTACAGGGTATCTGGAATTAGGCCCAGGCAGAGGGTGAGGGACCCTGCAGGGAGGTGTGTGTGGTGGTGGTGGTGGGGGCGGGGGTCCGGGGCTCTGTCTGTGGGTGCAATGAAGTTATGAGGATGTTCAGCTCCGGGCCACACAAGCCCTGCCAGCCTGCCCCATCTATCGCTCTCTAAATGCAGGAAGGGTCTAGACTGAACCTCCGCTCCCCAGTGTGGAAGGTGGGGTGTGATAATAAAGGGTTTGGGGGCACACAGTGTGTATGTGCCAGGCACCAACTGATTCTTTTGACAGTCGCGTCCACGCTGGGAGGTGGCATCACTCAGCTCAAGCCATGCCTGGCCACAACTCAGAGCTGGCAAAGGAGCTCTTTAGCCGGACATTAGGGAGCCTTTTTTCCAGCCCAGGAAGTGCATGAACAAGGCGTGTAATGGTGGATTGCTGAGATTCCCCTCACTGGGTCTCAAAGCCTCTCAGTCTAGGAATGAGTCAGCTCTTGTCAGCCAGGCAGGCCCTGCCTCCCTATTCTCTGGCTATTCTCCAGGGTATGATGTTATTTCTGGTGTGCTGTATCTTGACTGGCAGTTTATGGCAGCTGGATTAAAAGGTCTGGAGTGGAGTGGCTGGGCGAGACACAGGCTGTTCAATGAAGGTAGGCGGAGAATGCAGAGGAACCTCTGCTCGGTGCTACCCATTCTCAGAGCATCTTTCAGCTCCCTGCTCTTGGATGCAGCCCAGCTAAGCATGACTCAAGAAAGATCTGGGGCCAAGGCTGCCGCCTGGATCCATCTGGAAAGCCAGCCCACAGGCCTTCAGAGAGGGCTGCCGCTGTGTGTCAAGGAGTCATGTGGCCACGTCTCAGACTGATGATGTGCACCAGGGAGTTAGGTAGACCCTGGCGGGCCCCTTCTGGGCCCTCAGCTCTGCAGGGGATACAAACATTTTTGAGACCCTCACCTGATTACACGGGATTCTGAGTCCAAGCCTGGGAGTGACCCTGAGATGCATTCGGCAAGTTCTCACTCTCAAGACCTCTGCTAAGACACTAAACCTAGGATGACCCCCGGGCGCTGTGTGGCAGGAGGAGGCCCCGGCCCAGAAGGCTTCCTAAAAGGCAGTGTGCGTTGTGGGCAGCAATGAGAGCTGGTGATGGAGATGGCTGGAGAGGCTGCAGGCAGCAGGCCAGGAGCACAGTGGCTGTCAAGATTCGGCTATGAGAGCGGGAAGGGTTCAAGCATAGATTAGAGATGAAGCAGGGGGTGGGACCGAGCTATAGCGGGCCTTGAATGCTGGGCCTAAGTGTTAGGCTTTGTTTTGTAGGCAACAGGGTGCTATGGATGAGCTTACGGGGAGGGAGTGACGTATTTCGTTTGTGTGCTAGCATGTCAGGCTCTCTCACCATAGGACGATCATGAGGTTAAAGAACCCCAACCTAAGAGAGCCTTTCACTTGTTCCAATATGTAGTCACACACAGTGTTTGTGTTGTTAAAGCCTGAAATTCAAAAACAGAAGAAATTTAAAAAGATTGATGAAGCTGGGCACAGTGGCTCATGCCTAGAATCCTACCTCTTGGGAGACTGAAGCGGGAGAATTGCTGTAAATTCCACACCAGCTGGCTGTGATTGTAGAGATTTTTGTTGTTGTTCTTAATGTGCGTGTGTGTATGTATGTGCTCCTGTGAGTACAGGAGCTGGTGGCGATTCCCTGGAGCTGGAGTTACAGGTGGCTGTGAACTGCCCGCCAGGATGGTTGGTCTTCCGGAAGGGTAGCAAGTGCTCCTGACAGATGAGCCATCTCTCCAGTCCCTATAGTTGAACTGTTTTCAAATGACATTCTGATTGATCGGAGAAAGACCTGGCTTACAGTCCATTGTCTTCACTGAAAACCTCATCCACTCTTGAATACCTTTGGAGCCAGGTAGCTCAGCCCCTTACTGAGCTGCCCAAGCCTGTATGCAGGCAGAGCCCAGAGACTGATGTCTCCCAGCTTGGCTGCTAGAGAGCAGTCCAGGGATCCTGGCAGCCTCCTGACCTCCCAACCACCCACGGGAATGGCCAGCCATCAGAGGAAAGAGTCAGCTGTGACCGCATAGATGCTCCTGTGGCCCAGTCCTGGGACTACATAGCAGGTCACTTCCAGGAGTTCCCAGAAGCCTGGCCAGGCTTCCATGTGAGGCCAGAGTCCCCTCCCTTGGCTGTGACTAGGCCCTAGCCTCACACTTTGGTGTTCATATTGAGCCCCATGTGGGCTAAAATAGATCTAGGCTTATTGAGAGGTATGAGTAGGCTGGGGCTCCACTTCCTCGATTTGTGTGCCTTGAGAAGTGAGGCGAGACCATAGGTTCCTCTCATGCCTTATCGGCCAGCCACCCAGTTCTAAGCCCAGCCTCTCCAGGTGAGTTTTGTGACCCATGAAATGGCCACCCTCCAGCTCCTTTCCCATCTGTAGAATGGTGTGTGCTTGCCGAAATCCGCGTTTACAAATGTGCTATGTGACTATGAGGTATTAGATGTTGGTCAGTCACTTTTATTATAGCCTCCAGTGTCTACAACAGGAAGGGGATTTAAAACACTTTTCCCAGACAGGCAGTGGTGGCGTACTCCTTTAATCCCAGCACTTGGGAGGCAGAAGCAGCCAGACCTCTGTGAGTTCGAGGCCAGCCTGGTCTAGAGTGAATTCCAAGACATCCAGAGCTACACAGAGAAACCCTGCCTTGAAAAACCAATAACCAAACCAAAACAAAAACCAAACCAAACCAAAGAACACTTTTCCCAAGCCAAAAGAATTTCCACATCCCCTGCACACTGGAATGGACTGTGGCAGATCTTCAGAGCCGTGCCCCAAGGGAGGAAAGATGTAGTTCCCAGCGAGCTTTGCCCTGCCCCTTGGGCTCAGGAAGCTGGGAGAGCCCCACCCTTACTTAGCATTTCTACCCAGGCTTCTCTGAGCTCAGCTCCTGGCCCCGTTTGACTTCCAGCTACCTTAGAATGCTCTCCCGTATTCCAGGCTTGCTGATCTAGCTCATTAAGGTCCCAGATGCTACTAAGTCTAGTATCACTGGCCAGCCCAGAACACTGGGCAAAGCGTATCCACCAGTCTTCACCCTGGCCGGGAGGGGCAGGTGCATAGAGGTGGCACATGCTCCCCGTGCCAGCTTTGATCTCCTCTAAAGTTGGCAGCAGCAGCTCGGAGCCATCGTCCCTGCCTGCTCGCTCATCTTGCCTCCCTGGGAAAGGCAGTCACAGCGCTGACATAACATGAAGGCAGCCTGGAGGACCCTCACAAGTACATCTTCATGGCTTCATGTGTCGTGGGGCAGTGGCGGGCTTGTATCTGGGCCAGCAGAGCCTTGGACGTGGAATCTAGGGGTGTACCCTGACTTTTCTTGTTCCACACGTGAACGGCATAGGTGGCATTGAGCAGCCGGGCCAGCTCCTCGGGGCTGATGTCTTCAAAGTATCTCTTCCAGTCCTGCCAGGGGATGGGGTAGAAGGCCTCAGGGGGCAGGGCAGTGACCCCACGACAAGTGTGGCTCTCCTCCAGGCTGCGGGTGGAACACCACTTCTTGAAGACCCGGGTGAGCAGTTGGGGGCCCTGGTGGCCCCAAATCAAACCATTGTAGTGGTCCACAAAGTCATGCATGCACAGTGCCAAGAAGTCATGGTGGCGTTCGAAGGCTAGGAAGGCTCCATTGAGGACGTATCGGGATTGGAGGCCCAGCGTGTTGGTCAGGTTCCTCAGGTTCTTGAGGACAATGAAGTCTGTGTCCAGGTATATGCCACCGGACTTCCAGAGGAGTGCAATCCTAGAGGCATCAGACAGTACTGGCAGCCAGTAGGGCTCCCATCTGTGCTTCATCTCCAAGTACCAGGCTGCCAATGGCGTGTCCTGAAACAGCTCCTTCAGGTCCAGAGGTTTTATCTGGACATTGGGGAAGCATCTCATAAGGGAGATGCCAAAATTCTGAGGCAGGTCTGCCTCGGTTCCATGCAGCCCTTTCATGAGCACCACCACCTGGGACTCTGGGTGTGCCCTGGCAGCTGACTCCACAGAACACATAAACAGGAAGCTAGGGTTGGTCCTGTCCGAGGTCTCTAGGAAGAAGATGTTACCTGGGGCAAGGATGCTAGGAAAGGCCAGCTGGGGGCAGGAGATGTGCACTGGCAGGCTATTCTGTTGTCCTTGGTCCTTGGGTGCACCCACAGTGTGCCAGTAGATCATGATGGAGACAATGAGTGTGATCTTGAAACAGATAATGAAGAGGGTGAAGACCCGTTGTCTGGGGGTGCCCCTGAGCATCCTCAGCAGGCAGTCGGGGGACTTGAACATGGTCTCCCCAGATCACAGCAGGAGATGCCCACAAGGATTGACTGGCCTGTAAGAAATGAGGACCAGCATTCAGGTTGACTGGCTGCAGGGATCCCAGACTCTCAAGAAACGTGTTTCCTGCCAACACCAGGGAACTACTAGCTTCCAAAGCCTGGGATCTCTGGGACCCAAGAGGCAAGAACTGCACCCTAACCAGCTGGCTGCTCACCTGTAAAACAGGACTTGTGGACTGGAGCCTGGGCAAGGTCCTTTTTGTCTTGCGTAGTAAACTTGTGAATGTCTGGGGACCAGAACCAGTGTCTTTCACAGCGTGCAGCCAGAGTCTAGCAGATACAAGGACAGTCAGAAGCAACAACTTTGCCCCATGGCACCCTAACCCTGACAAAATCTGCCTCTCTTGGCCTACTGGGGTGGTAGCCTGTCCTTTGACCCCACCCCACTCCACCCCACCCCTGGCTCCATGAACAGGTCTTGGCTCACTCAAAGACAGGCTGTTCAATGTCTCAAACACATCTAGCGTAAAGACCTGGGCTCAGGATTGCAGAGCTATCTCAGTAGGTAAAATACACAAGCAGAAGGACCTGAGTTCAGATCCTGGGAACCCATGGAAGACAGGAACAGTAGTACATGTATGTGACCCTAATGCCGGGGAGGTAGAGACAGTAATACTTGGAGCAACTGGTCTTCCATCTAAGGATTTATTTATTGTATATTACTTATTTTATGTGCATGTGTGTTCTTCCTGTGTATATGTTTGTGTACCACATGCACAAAGTGCCCTCAGATACCAGAGGAGGGCACTGGATCTCCTGGGATTAGAAACAGGAGGTTGTGAACTGGTATCATGTGGGTGCTGGGAATCAAACCTGGGTCTTCCGGAAGAGTCGGTGCTCATAAACACTGAGCCAGCTCTCTAGTCTCGATTTGTCTCATTTTTAATTATTGTGTGTGGGGGCACATTGTATTCAAGTGCAGATGCCTGCAGAGATCAAAAGAGGGTGTTGGATCACCTGGAGCTAGAGTTACAGGTGGTGGTGAGCCATCCAACATGGGTGCTAGGGACCATACTCAGGTCTTCTATAAGAGCAGAAAGTGTTCTTAACTGCTAAGCCATCTTTCCATCCCCCTCAGACTTTTTTTTTTTTTTTTTCCGAGACAGGGTTTCTCTGTGTAGCTTTGCGCCTTTCCTGGAACTCGCTTTGGAGACCAGGCTGGCCTCGAACTCACAGAGATCCGCCTGCCTCTGCCTCCCAAGTGCTGGGATTAAAGGCTGCCCCCCCACCCCCCGGCCCAGACTTTTTTTTTGAGGGGGGGGTCCTTGAGACAGGGTTTCTCTGTGTATCCCTGGCTGTCCTGGAACTCACTCTGTAGACCAGGCTGACCTCTAACTCAAAGAGATCCTCCTGCCTCTGCCTCCCGAGTGCTGGGATTAAAGGCAAGTCTGTTTATTTATTATTTATTTAAAGAGGGTCTCATTGTGTAGCCCTGTCTTAGAACTCACAGAGATCCTCCTGCCTCTGCCTCCCAGGCACTGGGATTAAAGGCGAGTTTGTTTGTTTATATTTATTTATTTAAAGAGAGGGTCTCACTGTGTAGACCTGGCTGTCTTAGAACTCACAGAGATCCTCCTGCCTCTGCCTCCCAGGCCCTGGGATTAAAAGCGTGAGCGACTATTATACCTAGCAGGCGTTTTAAGTTGGTAAGGGGGACCTTGAATTCACAACATAAACAGGCCTCCTGCCTCAGCCTTTCAAGTACTGGATTGTAGCTCTGCTCCACCATGCCCTACTACTTCATACATTTGCTCCTTCAATAAATATTGACCATCTAATCAACACAGCAGCATTTCATACGTACAAACCTATCAAACCCTTACAAGCACCTGAAAGGGTTAATCCTCACCTCTGCCTTAAGGATAGGGAAGTTGACAACCTATCTCCCTCCCTCATGCTGTCCCCAGGCAGAATGTGGCAGGATGTGTATGGCGGGAGTGGGTAGGGTGGGGGTACAGGCCTAGGCTCTGACCACATTACTTCTTCTTGGGGAGAGAGTTGGTCTGGGAAGGGAGTGGCCAAAAGGGTGCCTGGTTCACTGGAGGAACTCAGTCCTATACTCATAAGATTAACAGAAACCCTGGCCCTGGGTCACACCATGCCTGTTCTATGTTCCAGGTTGCATTCACACCCCTCAGGCCCTTGGCCACTCCAGAGGACAGTTGCATAATTCTGACATTAGGGACCAGGAATAGAACCATTGAATGGAAAGAGGCCAAAGGACTAGGCACAACCAGGTAGGTGCAATGGGAACCCAAGAGTTGAGTCCCACAGGGAAGAGCTGGAGTTTGAGCCACATGGATGGACACTCTCCAGGTTAAAGGGCTACTGACCAGCCTGGGCAGCCCATGGTGAGGTGGAGTCCTAGCCACCTGCAGGCATCCTGGGTACGCACACTGGGTTAGGAACCCATCTTCTATGCCAACATGGCCTGTCTTCTCCCGCTTAGTGGTGCCAGCCAACCTGCAAAAGATGAAAGGCAGACAGCGTGAGAGAGCTGTAGGTCATCGGCAGCTCATTACTTCGGCTTTCAGAGCACAGCCCTGTTGCCAACCTGAGCACATTAGCCCATGCTCAGCCTCGTGGGAGCACTATCTGGAGGCAGGGTCAATACAATCGACTGGAACTCGATTCTAGGTTCAAATGGCACCAGCTGAAATGGCACTTGGGCTGGGCTCCAGGGAGAGGAAGGAAGGGTCGGTCAAATGGAGGGGGTGTTGGCCAGTGGGAACCCTGGACCTTCCTCAGCACTACAGCCTGGAAGGGACTGTGGGAAGCACCGGGGAACCCGACCAACTCCCTCTCAGCAAATGAGAGTCAAAGGCTGAATCCCAGCACCAGACAGGCAGAGGCAGGAGGGTCACTACAAGTTGCAGGCTAGCCTGAGCTACATAGTGAGACCTTGTCTCAAAAACCAAGAACAATAACAATTATAAACTCAGAGCTAGACACAATGACTGGGTTGCAGGATTGGGGGTGGGGGTGCTTGAATTCATTCACAAGTTTAGGACCAGTTTGAGCAACATAGCCAGATGCTATTTAAACACAATAAACAGTGGGGAGGGCGGCGGCGGCGCATGCCTTTAATCCCAGTGCTCAGGAGGCAGAGGCAGGCCCATCTCTGAGCTGGAAGCCAGCCTGGTCTACAAAGTGATGAACTGCAAGACAGTTAGGGATACACAGAGAAACCTTGTCTTGAAAAACCAAATCAAACCAAACAAACAAAAAAATATTTTTATCATTAGGGAGATGAGGCAAGAGGCTCAAGGGTATTCTTGACTACCTACCTATCTGTCTGTCTATCTATCTATCTATCTATCTGTCTATCTATCTATCTATTTATCTTTCTATCTGTAATATCTCCTTGGTTCAAAGTCAGCTTGAGCTACATGAGACCCTATCTATAACAACAGCAACAATACAAAAACCCAAGCCAGATCACATCATAGTCTTGCACAGACCCTAAGTAATGTGAGAGACTCAGGTCTCCAAGGCCCTGTATCTGCCTTACACCCCTGACTTCACACCACTTTTGCCCTGGTTCCTGATCTAAACCGTATCTGCCTGACTCAGAACTCAAGACGTTGCCTCAGGACCTGGACACCTGCCACTGTTTGTGTGGACAGCTCTTTCTCCATTCATAACTCACCCTCATGACTCAAACCTGTAGTAGAATATTATTTTCAGGTGTGTTCCTTTTGTTTATGCTGCGTTTGTTTAACTCTGTGAAGCTGTGGTACTGTGCCTGTGTAAAAACACCTGATGGTTTAATAAAGAACTGGTCAATAGCAAGGCCGGAGAAAGGATAGGCGGGGCAGGCAGGCAGAGAGAATACACAGAAGAACTCTGGGAAGAGGGATTGGCGAGCTAAGATCTAGCAGCCAGAGGAGGAGGACGACGATTCCAGGGGCCAGCCCCCCAACTACACAGCAAAAGCCAGAGAGTAAGATTTACAGAAGTTAGAGAAAAGGAAAAGCCCAGAGGCAAAAGACAGGATAATTTAAGATAAGAAAAGCTGGCTAGAAACTAAGCCAAGCTAAGGCCGGGCATTCATAAGTAATGATAAGCCTCCGTGTGTGATTTATTTGGGAGCTGGGTGGAGGGCCTCTCAAAAAAGAGTAAAAAACACCACCACCACAAACTCCCAAGACTCCAGCGTTCCCTGCCTTCTACTCGCCTGTGTTCTCCCTAGCACTTATCCCAACATAGTGGGCTTTTTTCCTTAGGGAATTTATTTAGAAATAGTCCAGCAAGACCGATGGTGTTTTATTGAGTGAGACATGTAGAACAGGCTAGTCTCCAGCTTACTATACAGCCCAAAGACGACCCTGAGCTTCCGATCCTCCTGCCTCCTAGTGCTGGGATTCTAGGTGAGTACCGCACCAGTTTATCCCTTGCAGGGATGGAGCCAGGGCTTCATGTAAGCAGGGCAAACACTACCAACTGAGCTACACCACAGCCTTGTGTTTCATTTTGTTTCTGAGCCAGGGTCTTAAGTAGCCCAGGCTAGCCTTGAACTCATGGTCCTGCTCCCAACCTCCCCTTCTGCTGGGATTAGAAGCGTGTGACACAATACTCAAGGAAAAGTGTACGCGCAAGCAAGCAAGCAAGCAAGCGCGCGCACACACACACACACACACTCATACAATTTGTTTTTTTAGACAGGGTTTCTCTTTGTAGCCCCAGCTGTCCTGGAACTCACTCTGTAGACCAGGCTGGCTTAGAATTCACAGAGATTTGCCTGCCTCTGCCTCCCGAATGCTAGGATTAAAAGCACGTGCTCCCACTGCCTGGCTGGAAAAGTATATTTTGGGTTTGTATTTGTTCAGCATCTGGAACCCTGTCCAGCTCTTGATAGATGTAGTTAACAAATGAGCAGGTGAGGGAATTAGTGAGCCAGCAGATCAGTGATTGAGCAGAGGGGGCAGCTGCTGAATGACCCAGAGCATCAGTGAGTGAGCAAAGCCGGAGTCAAGGCCAGTGAGCTGCTTGGGACCCCAGCCAGGGCCATGCATGTGAGGGAGCTGAGACAGACCCCAGAATAGCACCAGCTCTGTCCTCCTATGGGGAGTGAGGCTATTTTGGTCATAAGCACTTTTTTGTTTTGTTTTTTCAAGACAGAGTTTCTCTGTGTAGCCCTGGCTGTCCTGGAACTCACTCTGTAGACCAGGCTGGCATTGAATTCAGAGATCCACCTGCCTCTGCCTCTCAAGTGCTAGAATTAAGGGTACCACCACCACCCTTCAGTCATAAGTATTTTTAACCCAGTGGGAGGCAGACAGACATCCACCTGAATGTGGATCATCAGACATCAGTAGAGTGCACCTCTGAGTATTTGGGGGACCCCAAGTACTGGGGTGCCCTGACTGTGCCATGGTATAGGGTAGAGCCCAGGCCCGAGGTGGGATAGAGTGTGCCTGACCACATTGGAAGTACTACTAGACTCAAGCCACACCATATTTGGTGTCAGAGCTGAAGACCCAAGAATAGAAGTTATATCCCAGGCCAAGTTGGCCACAGCTCAATACCCATGTGACCTCAGACCCAAAGCATGCTCCCAGCCCCCCTGGGTGGGCCTTGTGGCTGCACCCTAAGTCCTGGCCCTTGTCAGAAGAGATTATCATGTCCCTGTTACCTGCCCCTGCCCCTAGGGCAGGAAGCTATTTCCAGGTAGTGTGTTAACTGGCCACTCTGCTGCTCCTGTGGCTCCCTATTATCAGGACCTTCCACGGCAGGCAAGGCAAACGAGGCTGAGCAGAAATTACCCGCTGGCAGAGAGGCGGAGCTTGGCACCAGTTCCAAGCCCTGTTTTCCAACAGGAGTGCTGCACTCTTAATGGCTGTCCCTCCATCTGTTTCCCTGGCTGACCACGAGCCAGGACAGTGTCATGGGGATGGTCAGATGCAGCCCACGCTGAGCACTCCATCGATCCTACACCTGGGCTCAGTGCCAACAGAGCGGCTCACAGAAAACCAGTGCTGAGCCCGCCGAGGGTCAGATGTTCCGAGGGTGACTCAGGCAAGGTCCCCACCCAGGCTTGCTATGTGTGGTCCCTCCCCAGGCCTCTGCAGACAGAACTTGCACCCTCTCCAGGGATCCTCATAAGATGCAAGGGATCACAAAAGACTCCATGGACCACCAAGCGGGGTCTCTTAGTGACATACCTAAGACATAGGACCAGGGACACGGAGCTTGAGGAGCTGAGTTGGGGCTGTGCAGTGGGAGACCTCATCAGCATCCAGGGACTGGTCTGCTGGGGTTTCCAGGCCACCAGACAAGTCAGGCTGGGATGGGGTGAAATCCCCCCCCGACCTTTGTCGATCTATGCGGGCGTGTGGCCCCAGGAATGGCAAGACAAAGCCCCAGGCTAGGTGAAGGCTCTAAGCCTTGCGGAGCCTTCATGTCTCGCTCTCTTTGTTTTGTTTTGTTTTATCGAGACAGAGTTTCTCTGTGGAGCTTTGCTGTCCTGGAACTTGCTCTGTAGACCAGGCTTAAAACAAAGCCCATCCGGCCTTGGAGAGCACGACGTATGTCTAGGGCCCTGCCTGAGAGACAGGCCTCCACAGGCCACAGTGACAGGTGTGTTTTGTCAGGCAGCTGGGAAGGGCCTGGGAAAGAAGGGACATTGGCATTAGATCCCTAAGGCTGAGGTGCCTAGTTAACTTTATCCAAGTGGACCTGACTGCCAGGTTCTCCCAGCATCCCTCAGTTTCTACCTGGTACAGGACCCTCCTGACTGGCATGCCCCACCCCTACCCTCAACTTCTCCAGGCCAGGGTCTGGGTTACCTTTCCCCCACCTGCCCTTCTCTATATAATCCAGCCATATTGGTTATCTGGCCCTTTTTGGTCTACCCTTTACTCTCCTGGCCAATCTCTTAGCCCAGGCTGCCCCTCTTGGTCAGCGGTTCCTCTCCCCTCTCACCTCTCCTCACAGGGCCCAGTTCAGTCTGGCCCTATCCACTCTGGACTCTCACATGGGTCCCTGCCTCTGGCTATGTTCTCCCTCGTAGCTACAATAAACCTTCTCCTCCCCCATACCTAGGAGCAGGCATGTCTCTCCTTGCTTATTTCTTCTTTTCATTTAATAAGGACAGTCTCTAAGGCCATGGAGGACACTGTGGCCCTCTCCCTCTCATCTCTAAGTTCAGCAGCAGGGCTGCATGTGGCCAGAAAGCAGCCTTTGACCAGGACTGGCCCTCTTTCTTATTATTGACCCCCGGCTCTCAAGAGCGAACCGTCAGAGCACACAACCCCCATTCCGTGATCACACTTGCGTCTGGTACAGTCAACTCAGGTTCCCTTCCCATCAGACAATCAGATATCCCAGAGCCCCCCAGCCCACTCCAATGCCCCTTCCTAGCAGGGCTGGATACAGGACACACGCCACAGGACAAGTCACCTCCCTGAGCCTTGGATCCCTTGCAGCACCCAGGTTACGGGGGACCGTAGGCCTAGGGCAGAGGCTCACCCAGGGCAAAGGAAAGAAGACTCCACTGTGCTTCCTGGGCCATCAGGGGTACTACAGATGATGCTCTGGGGCTGGAGAGAGGGTAGGAAGCCCCACACAGGGGGCTGGGCTATAGAAGTAGTTCAGTTGGCAGAGTGCTGGCTTAGCATCCACGAAATTCAGGATTTCATCCCCAGCACCACACAAACCAGGCATGGTGGCACATGCCCATAATTCTAACACTTGGGAGTTAGAGGCAGGAAGATAAGAAATTCAATGTCGTCTTTGGCTGACCTGGGATATGAGACCCTGTCTTTGAAAAAAAGAAAGAAAGAGAAAAGAAGGGAGGGAAGGAAGGAATGTGTCAGGCCCAAAGGATACCCCATTTCCACCCCAAAGGGCCACCCTTTCAGATTGACTTGGTCCAAAATCGAGTCTAGACTCAGCTCAAGCTGGACTATAGAAAATGGCTCTCAACCTGTGGGTTGCGACCCCTTGGGGAGCCAAATGACCCTTTCACACGGGTTGCCTAAGACCATCCTGCATATCAGATATGTACATTACGATTCATAACAGTAGCAAGATTACACTTATAAAGTAGAAATGAAAATAACTTTAGGGCTGGGGGTCACTACACCATGAGGAACTGTATTCAAGGGTGGCAGCATTAGGAAGGTTGAGAACCACTGATCTAGAAGGATTTCTCACAGTTAGAAAAAGCCAGCATTCCTCAGGAACTTGTCCACCAAAAGACACCATTGCCCTTGCCTCTGGCAGAAGGGACATATGGCTGTCTGTTGACACAGGCCTAGGCTGGCCCCTATTTACATGTACTTGCTAAATGTCCCAAAGCTGGCGAGCATCCTGGCTCTTCTCGCCTCCCTTAGCCTCCTCTATGATGCTAGCTCCTAGGCTGTTGCAGGTACCGTTCCCGCAGGTCCACCTTCACTCTCTATGACCACAGGGTTTTCCCCACCCACTGCCCTTGTTGCTGTTCTCTCCCTACTATTCTTGCTGTTTTCTCTCCCCTACTCTTCTTGTTATTTTCTCTCTTGCTGTTCTCTGCTATCCTCACCTCTCTCACAGATAGCCCTGGCCATGTCCAGTATCTCTGCTCTAAACTCTTCCAGATACCTCTGGATGTTCCCTCTCTCTCTTTTATCCACAATGAAAGCCTCCTCCTAATCATGGAGCATCCATTTCAGTGGTTTGTTTGTTTGTTTGTTTGTTTGTTTCTTCTCTTTTTTTCAAGACAGGGTTTCTCTGTGTAACAGCCCCGACTGTCCTGGAACTCACTTTGTAGACCAAGCTGGCCTTGAACTCACAGAGATCTGCCCGCCTTTGCCTCCCCAGTGCTGGTGTTAAAGGTGTGCGCCACCACTGTCCATTGGTGGTTTCTTTACTGCGCCCTCACTTACAGGAAAGCAGTGGAGAGGAGAGAAGGCTCCAGCCTGATGGGAAGAAAAGGATAGCTTAGTCCTGACCCTTCTCCTGTGGAATCAAACACAGCACAGAGAAATAAGTTACAACTTTGGAGAATCTCGGGTACGGAGAAAACCCAAACTTGCTCCCATATGTAAGTGTGGCCCAAAGCACCTGTAATTGGTACACACAGCAGTGAGGTGGGGGATGGGATGCACAGGGACCCAGGAGCAAAGATCTCAGAAAACCCCAGTGATGATGTTGGCCCCAAACTTTACTTCTAAGAGGAAATGGGAAAAGGCAGGAGCTGTGGCCTAAATGGACATGACATGGCTGCTCCACGGTATGGTTAAGGGGAAGGTTTGGTTTTGGTTTTTTGAGACAGGGTTTCTCTGTGTAGCTCTGGATGTCCTGGAATTCACTCTGTAGACCAGGCTGGCCCCGAACTCAGAGATCCACCTGTCTCTGCCTCCCGAGTGCTGGGATTAAAGGCGTGCGCCACCACCGCCAGGCCTAGCGGAAGGTTTTTGTGGTAGCTATGAGGGAGAGAACAGCCAGAGGCATCTGGAAGAGTCTAGAACAGAGAGAGAAAGTAGTAGATTGGACCTGGCCAGGCGAGAAGCAGGAGCAGAGCGACAGGGAAAAAGAGAGAGAAGGGGAGCGTGAGAAATGAAGACAGAGAGGAAGAGGGTGGGCAAGAAAGAGCAAAAGAGAGAACACAGCCGAAATAGCAGGGTTATAAGGAGAATGAGCAGCTCGGAGAGGGAAGCCCACAAGCTGGAGCGGTTTGGGGAAGGGTAGGAGAGAAGAGTTGAGAAGTGTGCCAAGATGTCAGCAGGGACTTTGAAATGTGTAAATAGGTACCTGTGATGCTGAGGGAACCTGGAAGCCAGCTAACACCACAAGTAGCCGCATGTTCCTCTTGCCAGCAATAAGGGAAATGGCTCCTTTTGGTAAAGGGGAACTGGCCTTTCAAGTTCTGAGGAATACTTTTGTCTAACAGCCGGAATTTGGAATAATGGAGTTTCCTTTGAACTTGACAAAGGGCTCCTGGCTAGAAGCAGCTCATTAGAGGCTGACTCCCCCATTTTTACTTTCATTATTGATTTTAATATGAGTTAAATAATTTACTCCATTGGCTATAAAATCACAGCCTCCAGTCTTCCTATTATTCAGTTCCCAGGCCTGTTCCCAAAACCTTGCTGTTTGTGCGTGGTTTTCTTAGGTGAAAGAAGGTTCATGTTCCTATTGAGTAGACTGTTTTTCAAACCAACAGACCACACAGACCTTCTGAAAAACCAGGTCGGCTTGACTTGGAAAAGAGGCTTTCTGAAGCTGGCCGATCACAACAAGGTCAAAAGCTTTGACAATGTGTTTACGCTAAACGCTAACAGCAAAAAAGTTCCGCTTTTGCTCAAGCTTGCTTACAAAGGTCATAAAGGACCTACAAAAGATGCAGCAGTCGGGGATCGCTTACACTCTACTCCTGAGGAGGGGAACTCTAAGTTTGCCCCGGCTGTGAATAAAGTTTACCTTGCAGTATCTCTGTTTTAGCTCCTGGTTTTCGACACCTTAACACAGCTTGCCCACCCCAAACCAGGGTTCCCTCTGAAAGGAACACAGCAACCATAGCAACAGAGGAGGAGGCAGCCCTTCAGCCGAGACCTAGCACCCAGGCCTCTGATCCAAAGTCAGGGCAGGCGTGGTGTTGTACACCTTTAATTTGGAAGCAGAGACAGGCAGATCTTTGTGAGTTCAAAGCTAGCCTCGTCTACACAGCAAGTTCCAGTCTGGGCAAGGCTCCATAGCAAGATTGTTTCTAAAACAAACAAACAAACAAACAAACAAACCTGTTAAACCAGGAAAATTTTACTAAATTGAATATGGGGGTAAATTAGAAAATTAAAGGTTAAGGAAAAGCTCTACTCTGCTTTAGAAGACATGAAGAAAATTCCAGGCAGTCGCACTAGCCGAGTAGTCATGAGGTTTGACTGGGTCCATCTGCTTTTCTGTGTCTTCACTTGGAACGATAGAATATTTCTTTCTCTCTCAGGGGCTGCCCAGAAACTAAGTATGCTCTTTTTGGTACTCTGGGTAGCTGCTGAGATTTACACCTTGCCTGTCCTGAATGTTTTTCTTTTAAACTCTAATAAAATTGTCCCCTGAAACTTAAAAAATGAAAAGGACTGACTAAAGGCCCGAGAGATGATTCAGGTAAAGGTGCTTATGACCAAGCCTAGAAACCACGTGGTAGAAGGAAAGACGGGAAGTTTGCCCTCTGACTTTCAGTAAATTAAGAAAAAAGAAAATTATCGTGAAAATACAGCGATCCAGTTGTTAGGTCCCAATCCCTCAGCCCAGGCTAAATTCTGAAGGATTGCTGGCAGACAGATAGAAGTCAGCATTCCTCGGGAGCCTGTGGAAGGAGTCACTTCCGTTATCTTCCCTTGTCTCTGGCTCTCTACCGGCATATACCTGTGGTTCCACAGCAAAGCCCAGGATCCCAGAAACTCAGGAGGCAGGTGGATTTCTGAGCTCCAGCTTAGCCAGGACCACCTCATGAGACCCTATCTCAAACCACAATGAAACCAGCAGGGAGGGTCGGATGCCACTTATTGGTAAGAGCACTTGACTAGAGCATTTAAGGTGCAAGATTCAAACCCCAGTAAAGCCCAAACCAAATCAAACCAAACCACCCTGAAAACCTGGCAAGTGAGTCGGGAAGGGAGCAGAGAGTGGACCCCTTACACTGGCTGCACCGTCTTCCCCTGCAAGGGGAAAAAGCTAAGGACCAAACAGTGAGAGTTCAGCATGTTTATAAATTACAAAGGTAACTGCAATGAAGCATGATTCGGCTCTATTTTTATTGACATTGATCTAATATGCCCCATTCAAAAGGTGTACCATTAATGTCATGAGCCACCAAGAAATAAAACGGTACCAGTTACACCAGGCCACTTTGTTTTATCATACAGAATGTTTGTTTTGAAAGAAGTGTCTCCTCCCTTTCTCTCTTTTTCTTCAGTGCTGGGTGCTGTGGAATAATCCTTTTGTATACTGTGAATATATATTACTCTCATTGGTTAATAAAGAACTGACTGGCTAGTAGCTAGGCAGGAAGTATAAGCAGGACAGCCAAACTGAGAATGTTGGAAGAAGGCAGAGTCAGTGGAGTCTCCAGGACAGAGGGAGCAAGACATGCTGGAGGACAGGTAAAGCCACGAGCCACGTGGCAATACATAGATTAATAAAAATGGGTTAATTTAAGTTGTAAGAGTGAGTTAGTAATAAGCCTGAGCTATTGGCCAAGCATTTGTAATTCATATTGGGTCTCCGAGTTGGTTATCTGGGAATTGGTGGGCGGGACAGAAATTTCTGCCTACAGCTGGGGACTGACCCTAGGCCTGGCTCCTGCTAAGCATAGGCTGTGCCACTCACTCATTCACAGCTGTCCAGCCTGACTCCTCAGTGTTTTGGCCCCCGTGTCCTCTACTGCGGGAGGGGGCATGGCTTCACCATGGTCTCTAGAATTCTTCAAGCTGCTGATTCCTCTCCTGGTTTCTGAGTGATTGAAACAGGGTTAAATATTCAGTAGCTTTGGTTAGGACTCTGGGGTGGCCCATTGGGGAAAGCTATTTCTCTGGTCTGGAGGTGGGGTGGGGGGTAGCATTTCCAAACTACCCAAAACATGAAAGAGTTAATCTGGTTGGACAGGCTAGTCACCTGGCTAAAGGGTCACCTCTCAGGAAGGCAGGACCACCCCTACCAAAGTAGATCTATTCACCCTAAACCCCACTAAAGGGAAAGGAGGAATAATTATCCCTTTACTGAGATAATGTACTCTTCCTTCCCAGAATTCCTGCCCCTAAGTATTGTCTTCCCCACCCACCACGAGGTTCTGTTGGGTGACTGGAAATTTTGGAGTCCTGACTCAGAATGGCTAACTTTCTCAGCACTGGTCAGAGCCTAAGCATGCTTGCAGGCACTCTGGGCTTCTTACTCTGTCTCTAAAGCCTCCCTCCCCGACCCCATTGCCCTGTGGCTGCTTAGATGGCTCAAGGCTGAGCTCCATTCCTAACTCAAAAGAAATGGCTCCCTCCCTCCCTCTTAAAATCCACCCTCTGTGGTCCATCGGTTTTATTCTTCAAATTCCCCAAGACAAGAACTCAGAAGCTACTGGCCAGATCTGACAATAATCAAGTTGCTGGGACCCTAGTTCCCCATGGTTCTCAAAGGTACGTCAGTATTCCCGTATGGCTAGTAGGAAGTTGCTTTTACCAAAAGTATAGGCTCCTTGCTTGGGATCATTGGGTTAGCTAACAAGCCAGATGAATGTCTGACATCTCTGCCCTTCATCTGGTGCCCACCTCCTTTACTGTGGTTGAAGGCACAAAGACAGAAGTCAGTCTCTAACCCTGCCCAGAGTCAACTCGGAACTGCCCCTCCCCCCATCCCAAGAGCAGAGCAAGCCAGTTAAGGGCTTTTCCCAGTCACCTTACAGAACCAGAAGTGAAAACACCAGCCAGACCACACCTTGACCAGGGCTGCCCCACTTCATGTTACCTCTCCCTCTGCCCCGATTCACCCGCCATTTAAAACCAAAGTGCATGTCAGCACCTCATCTAAAACTAAAGTACATGTCAGCACCTCAGAGACAGACTTGGGGTGGCACTAAACCCCTTGCTTTGTTCTGCTCCCCAGTGTGGCTACACTGAGCCAGCCTTGCCTCTGTCATTCACACCGCCCCTACCCTTAAATAGCAAGCTGGGATGAGTATCCAGGCTTTTAACCCTAAATATACCAGTTATGACTTTGACAGCCAGAACCAGGTGAAAGCCACCTTCCGGGGTCAGCCACTCAGAGCAGGCTAGCCCTGGAAAGAGAAGAAAGATCGAATGGTCCACAAAGTGGCTGGATCTCTTTATTGCAGGAATTTTCTTCCTGTCTCTCGCCTTGGCCTGTCCGCTGCTCCTACCACTAGCCAGAGCAGCAGAGGTGTTTAGATTCTGTGGGTCCTGAACTCTGACACTTGGGGAGCATTTCCCTACCAGGTGCACATCAGGCCCTCCATTTTCCTTGTCAGTTTCCAGGCTTTTTGGAGCCAATCTGGAGCTCTACTGAATTAAGTGTTTCCCATCTGTCTTTGGGGTTCTTTCAAGCAGACAGTGGGCTCAGGCGAAGTATTTGAGCATATGCTAGTGTGACAGGGGAGCTCGAATTCTGTAATTTTGTGACTTAACCCACACAGAAACAAGAGTGTTGGGACACAGACATGTCTATTGGAACATATGGAACTATGGGAGATGCTAAGTCTGTGAGATCTTGATGGTCTTGTGGCGAATTCTAGAAAACTAGCCTTTTATAAGCTTATGGTTTATCTAGGCGTATCTCTCTGGTTTAATTGTGTGCACGTGTGTGCATGCATGTGTACACGAATAACCCACAATATGTGTGTATGGGAGGTGAGAGACAACATGTGAGAATTGCGGGGATGGGGGGTAGTTGCCTTTTTTTTTTTTTTTAGTCAGGGTCTCTTGCAGCCCCATCTAGCTTTGAGCTCTATATATCTGAGGATGACTTTGAACTCCTGATCCTTCTGCATCTGCCTCTATATTTTTAAGTGATTATAGCACTGGGGTTACAGGCACACGGCTCCATGCCTGGTGTCTGCGGTGCTGTGGATGGAACCCTGGGTTTCGTGCGTGTGAAACAAACAATGTACAACTGAGCTGCACCCTTGCCTGACTATGACCCTTATGCAAAGAGAATCAGACGCGACTGCACACTGCACTCAGAGCTGTGCCCCTCTGTAATAACTTAGAAATCAACATTAGTCACTGTGTTTTCTTAATTAGTCACCAAATACCTCATCAAAAGCAGCTCATGGGCTTGTTTTGGTGTACACTGTGAGAAGGTGGTGTCCATCATGGCAGGGAAGGCATGGTGGAGTTCCTGGTGGCTCTTGTGGGCAGTGAATCCGAGAGAAGCCAGCACACTACAGTTTTCTCCTGTCTTCCCTTTTTACTTAGGCTACTCTGCTGCTGCTCTTCTCCTCCCCCAGCCTAGGGGACAAGTGACATCTGTCTTTGTCGGAAGGCAAGAAATGATAGCTGCTACTCAAAGAGGGGGCTAGAGTGTCTTAGATTTATATCCACACGTAAACCAGCCAGGGTTGGCTATGTGCGCCTGTGATTCCAGGACTTTGGAGATGGAGCACGGGGATCTGGAGTCCAAGGTCAACCTGAGCTACAGGGCAAGACCCTATATAAAAATCAAACACAGGCACTGGGAGGTGGTTCAGTTTAGTCAAGAGCACTTGGCTGCTCTTGCAGAGGACCTGGGTTTGACTCCCAGCACCCACACAGTGGCTCAGAACCATCTAGAAATCCAGTCCTAGGACAACTGATGCCTTCTTCTGATCTCCTCAGGAACAGGCATGCATGTGGTTGGTCCACATATGTACTTCAGACAAAATACATATTTTTTTTTAAATTAAAAAAATCAGATTAGACAAGAGAAAGAGAAGAACCACTCACTAAGACAAAGAAGAAAAAAATCCTTCCTCAATATCAGGACCATGGAACTTTAGTTATTTGTGCTGGCTAGTTGTACATTAATTTGATACAAGCTAAAGTCATCTGAGAGGAGGGGGCCTCAGTTAAGAAAAAGCCCAGTGCCACTTTGAGATCTTTAACAGCAGTTAACTCTGCAGCTCACACATGATTGAGCCTGTATGATAATGAGTATTCAGAGATGGGTAATGCCTGGGGGGTGCTCACCAACCTAAGACAGAGCGCCTGTGTGGCCTGGGCAGGTGTCTTCATGACAGGTAAGGTGACCTGCTGACGTCCTACGCAACCTAAGTCAGAAACTCATTTATTAGTAAAAAGGGGACCTGTAGGGCCCTGACCCCCGTTTTGGATAACCGTTGCCTTGCTTGCTGACCTTGACCTTGATATCCTCCCTGTGCTAATTCTCTCCTGGGTTTCACCCTCCTGAATGCTTAAGGGAAGTTCCTTGTCTGTGTATCTTGCATAATGGGCGTTAACAACTTAGATGCAAGATTGTAAAACATCTGTATCGAACTTCTGCCCTCCGGGGTTCTCCCATTGTGCTGTAAGCCTGTATTTAAGACCTCCTTCCTCCTTCAATAAAAGGCATTCAGCATTTAAAAAAAAAAAAGAAAAGAAAATGCTTCTGTAAGAACAGGCTGTAGGCAGCCCTATAGGGCATTTTCTTAACTAGTGATTGATGGGGGACTGTTCAGCCCATTGTGGGTGGGGCCATCCCTGGGCAGGTGGTCCTGGTTCTATAAGAAAGTGGACTGTGCAAGCCTTTGGTACAAGGCAGTAAGCAACTCCTCTATGGCCTCTGCATCAGCTCCTGCCTCCAGGTTCCTGCCCTGACTTCCCTGGATGATGAACTACAAGCTCAAAGATGAAATAAACCCTCTTCTCCCAAGATGCTTTTGGTCATGGTGTTTACCACAGCAGTAGAAACCCTTAAGGAAGACATTTGTTTTTATTTTGTGTGTGTGAGATGGGGTGGAGTGAGCGTGCCTGTGTGGAGATCAGAGGACAACTTTACTTGGGTTTGGGGACCTGAACTCAGGTTGTCAGTGAAGCTTGTGAAGGGTCCAGGAATAGGAATGTAAAAATATAAAAATAAAATTGCAAACCTAAAGAAATGAGAGCCTGACAGTCTTCAGCTCTGTCAACAACTAAAGGTTAACTGCTAACAATGACTCTCTGCTTCACAGCCAGCTCCTCTGTCAACAGCCAGGGTTAACTTTTAACCATAACCCCGTTGCCCCTTATAGCCAACAACTGCCGTGGACCAAAGTTAATTTTTTGTTGTTGTTGTTGTTGTTTTTTGTTTTGTTTTTTGAGACAGGGTTTCTCTGTGTAGCTTTGGTCCCTGTCCTAGAACTCTCTCTGTAGACCAAGCTGGCCTCGAACTTAGAGATCCGCCTGGCTCTGCCTCCCGAGTGCTGGGATTAAAGGCACACGCCACACCATCACCGCCCGGCTCCAAAGTTAAATTTTAATAGTTGTTTCTACGTGACTCCTAGTATGCATCCCATGCCCGATGCTTAATTCTTACTATAAAAAGGGGCTCAAAACCAACCCCATTGCCACAGAAACAGAAGCCCGAACTCTGAGTGTGGTCCCAGTCAACTGGAAGCTTCCTTTGGCCCCGCGGTGATTTTTTTTTTTTTGGAATAAAGTTTGCTTCTGGTTTAACAGACTCTGGTGGTCTGTACCCTATTATTTGTGCTCCCCGCCACAACCCCATACTTGCACATCAGGTACCTCTCCCCACTAAGGCAGTGGTTCTCAACCTTCCTAATGCGGCGGCGCTTTAGTACAGTTCCTCATGTTGGGGTGACCCCCCCAACCATAAAATTAATGTTACTACTTCAATATCTCATATGCAACCCCATATGGGGGTCATGACCCACAGGTTGAGAACCACTGCTCTAAGGCATCTTCTGGCTCAGACTGGTTTGGTTTGGTTTGATTTTGTTCTTTTGAGTCAGGGTCTCACTAGGTATCTCTAGCTAACTGGTTCTCACTATGTAGACTAGGCTGGCCTGGAGTTAAAAAGAGATTTACCTGTTCCTACCTCCCTAGTGTGTCTCACTAGGCTTGACAGGACCACAGCTTTGATATGTTTTTTTAGATTTATTTATTTATTTATTAACTTATTTTTTAAAATTTTTATTTCTATTTCACGTGCATGGGTGTTTTGCCTGCATTTATGTCTGTGAAGGTGCTGGATCCTCTGGAACTGGAGTTATAGACAGACAGAGCTGTATGTATGCTGTCATGTGGGTGCTGGGAATTGAACCAGGGTCCTCTGGAAGAGCAACCAGTGCTCTTAACTGCTGAGCCATCTCTCTGGCCCCAGGTTTATTTTTATTTTATGTGTCCGAGTGTTTTGCCTGTTTGTATGTATTTGCACCGTGTGCATGCCTCATGTCTGAAGAGGGCACCAGATCCCCTGGAACCGGAGTTACAGATGGTGCTAGGACCTGAACCCAATCCTCTGCAAGAACAGCCAGTGCTCTTAATTGCTGAGCCATCTCTCCAGCCTCTAGGACCACAGTTTTTAAAAAGCAAAATCCCTCCTAGGATGGTTAAAGAATTTTTCCCACCCCATCACGTGGCAGGGAAGATTGGAGACATCTGTCTCATGAGTAAACAGGATGAACTCGCTTAGCTCTCGTTTTTAAAACAGTTTGGCCCCAAATTCATATTTGAACTCACATATCTTTAAGAAGAAAAGGATTTTAATTAAAAGTTACATTATTTATTTACTTGTTTTATTTTGTGTGTGTGTGTGTGTGTGTGTGTGTGTGTGTGTGTGTGTGTGTGGTGGGGGCGGGCAATGTGTGCCATGGCAAGCATGTAGAGGTCATAGGACAACTCATGGGAGTCAGTTTTCTCCTCTACCATGTGGGTCCCTGGGATTGAACTCAGATCATCAGACTTTGTGGCAAGTACCTTTACCCATGCCTAGAGTCATCTGACCTGCCTAGAAAAAGATTTTTAGGGGCTGGAGAGATGGCTCAGAGGTTAAGAACACTGACTGCTCTTCCAGAGGTCCTGAGTTCAATTCCCAGCAACCACATGGTGGCTCACAACCATCTGTAATGAGATCTGGTGCCCTCTTCTGGCCTGCAGTCATACATGCTGTATATATAATAAATAAATAAATCTTAAAAAAAAAAAAAAAAAGAAAAGAAAAAGATTTTTAGGTTATATCCCAGCAAACCCCAACCCTATCTTGTAGTCAAGAGACAAACTGGCACACATCTGTTAATCCAACACTAGGGAGGCAGAGGCAGGCAGATCTCTGAGTTAGCCAGGGCTACGAGGAGGAGAGGAGGAAGAAGAAAGGGAATTCCAAGGACATCTATGATGATAAACACTTTATGGTCATAAAGCAATAATAAGTAGAAATTAATTTAGTAATTGAGAAATTAGGGGCTGGAGAGATGACTCTGAGGTTAAGAGCCCCAGTTGCTCCTGCAGAGGACCTGGGTTCAATCCCCAGCATCCACATGGAAACTCACAAACATCTGTAACTCCAGTTCGAGGGGATCTCTCTTCTGACCTCTGAAGGCACCAGGCACACACATAATACATAATACACAGACATGCATGCAGGCAAAACCTATACATGTTAAGATAAAAACAAATCATTTTAATTGAGAAATTAAATATAAAAAGAAACCCCAATCAGGTGTGGTGAGGCACACTTTCAATTCCAGTACTCAGGAGGCAAAGACCGAAGGATCTCTGTAAATTCCAGGCTAGCCTGGTCTACATGATGAGTTCCAGGCTAGCCAGAGCTACACAGTGAGATCCTGTCTTTAAAGAAAAAGCAAAAAAGCCAAAAAAAAAAAAAAGACAAAATACTATGTGACCAAAACTACAGGATACAGTTACAAGAAAGACCAGAAGATCATCACTACTGGTAACAAAAAGTATAAGATCAAACAATTTAAGTGGTTGTAAAGAAAGTATCAGAAAAAGTACAAAGCAAGCAAGCTGTGGGTGGTAGCTCAGACCTGTGATCCCAGCACTTGGGAGGCGGCAGCAGGAGGAGCAGGAAGTCAAGATCATCTGGAAGAATGGGGGTGCAGAGAGAGAGAGAATTCAAGAACAGATTAAAAGGATAAAATGGCCAATCTAAATGAAATTCGTTTGTGATTTGACATTAGGAACACGTTAATATAATTAATTATATTAATAAATCCAAGGGTCCATAGTGATATTAAGAAACATTTAGGAAAAAACAACCCACATTTATTTTTAGTAAGGGAGAAATCAAGGGATATTTCCTTGAGTTATGTAGACTAACACAAAAGCCAGATCCATACCCAGGGGGATGTGGGATCTCGGGGTCCATCCCTTGGGGCTGGGGCTTAACATATGCACACAGCTGCCAGCCTGGCCACTCACTATTGTGCCCACTGCACTCCTGAACGCAGGTTGACAGGAGGAAGAAATTAGAGGAACAAAACCAGAAAAGAAGTCTGGAGAGATGCTCGGCAGTTAGGAGACCTGTTGCTCTTGCAGAGAACCTGAGTTCAGTTCCCAGCGCCCAAACCAGGAGGCTCACAACCATCTGTAACTCAGCTCCGGTGGCTTCAATACCTCAGGCTGAGGAAGACCTCAAACTACATACCCCCCCTCTGCCCCCTTCCACCTCCTGAGTGCTGAGAGCACACGTGTTCACCACCACACCCATTTTCGCCAAAACCAGGGCTTCAGGTAAGCAATCTGCCAACAGGGCCAAATCCTCAGCCCCCAAGGCGACTTTTCAATGGAGGAGAAAAGCAAATTGAAACGTGCAGATAACATCTCACCTAATCAGACAAGCAAAACCCCAAACACTGACTTGCAGAAAGGCTGTAGGCTAAGTAGACATTTTATATGGTATGCATCCCAAACAGTGCTGCTCAGCAGCAGACAGCATTCAGACAGTTATCAAAATTCAAGACGAGGGCTGGAGTAAGAGCACTGGCTGCTCTTCCAGAGGACCGGGGTTCAATTCCCAGCACCCACATGGCAGCTCACAACTGTCTGCAACTCCAGTTGCAGGGGATCCGACACCCTCACCCAGACACACATGCAGGCAAAACACTAATGCACATAAAATAAAAATAAATCAATTAATTAGAAAAAAAAAAAAACAACCTCCAAGGCATGGGCTGGGGAGAAGGCTCAGGCAGTAAGTGCTTGCCCAAGCACCAGGACCTGAGTTCGATCCTCAGAACCCACAGAAAAGGAGCTGAGTGTGGTAGAGTGTGCTTGTAATCACAGAGCTGCAGAGACAGAGCCGAGGGAGGATCCCTGGGCTCCCTTGCCAGCTAGTCCGGCCTACCTGGTGCCTCCAGGTCAGTGTTTGTCTCAACAACAAAAAACAAGGGGGACAACTCCTGAGGAGACACCGGAGGGTGACCTCAGTCACATACACAAATACACACAAATCTCTGTCGAGGCTAACCTGCTCCGGGGATTTGTCCTACAGAAAGGTGACATCTGTGCAAGGTCTTAGGTCACGGATCTGTTTACAATCAGAAAAGATTAGAAAAACTCAAGGTCCTTCTTAAGGGGACCGACTCTGGACGGTCACTCCCTAAGGCAGCCCAGGACCACCGCAGGAAGCCTGTGTGCCTGTACAGTCTCTGAATAATGAGTGAATTACTTGTCATCTTTTCTTCAGGACCCAATGCAGTAACTAATTCAGGGGAATGCTGCTTGTAAATTATTGACCCCCATCCAAAGACAAAAACCACGCCTGCTCAAAACTCTTTTTGAGACAAGGTCTCACTGCACGTAGCCTTGACTGGCCTGGAACTCACAGAGCTCCCTCTATCTCTGCCTCCCCAGTGCTGGGATTTAAGGATTAAGTCACACCTGTAACTACCATAATCTACCTCACCACCTGAGGGTGCAAATAAAGACACATATTTTGGACTTCCTAAGAACATCTTCCCTGTTCCTCCCAGGGTCACTCCTGTCCTGTCCTGGAATTGCAGTTGGCTTCCTTGGGACAGTGTGAGGTCACCCTCTGATATCCTGTGAAAAGCACAGTAAAGCCCCATGAACCTGGGGCTCCTGGACCTTCATGGAGCCACACCCATCCAGGGTGGCTGTGTGTGTGTGTGTGTGTGTGTGTAACAAGAATTTGCTAAACAGTCTTAATAAAAAACCCAGAGCCGGATATTGGGGCAAAAGCTGAAAGATCAGAGAAACAGATCAAGCCAGCCACGTTCTTACCTCTACAAAATCCTTAGCCTCAAGAGCAAGACTTCCTGTTTACTCACGCCTTATATACCTTTCTGTGCACAGACATCACTTCCTGGGATTACAGGTGTGTATGCTTCCCAAGCAAAGGCATGAGATCTCAAGTGCTGGGATTAAAGGCATGTGCTACCACCCCGGCTCTGTTTCCAGTGTGGTCTTAAACTCACAGAAATCTGGATGGAGGTGGATCTCTTCTTCCTGAATGCTAGGATTAAAGGCGTGTGCCACCACTGCCTGACCTCTATGTTTAATATAGTAGCTGGCTTTGTCCTTTGATCCCCAGGCAAGCTTTATTGGGGTATGAAATATATCACCATATATGCGTGCGTGCGTGTGTGTGTGTGTGTGTGTGTGTGTGTGTGTGTGTGTGTGTGTGTAAGGGTGGGTTATCTTGGTTGCAGAGTACATCCTTAGCACCCATGACTGAAAATGAGGATGTGACCGATCCTAGGTATGGTTGAGGAGGTTTTTACTGCAGATGTGAGAAAGTACAGCCAGAGGCATCTGGAAGAGTCAAGACAGAACCGGGCCATGAGAGAAGGGAAGCAAAGGAGAGGTGGGTAGAGAGGCCAAGGACCAAGAGAGAAGCCAGGGACCAAGAGAAGGCATGGCCGGAATGGCAGGTTTATATAGGAGAGGAGCTGGGCTAGAAAGGTTTAGGGTAGTGAGTGGGGTGGGTCGAGACGTTTCAGCCTAAATTAGTAAAGCACTGATTTTGGTCCATTTGAAAGTTTCCACACTGGCTGGCCATGGCGACCCAAGCTTTCCATCTGCCAGCTTCCACTAGCAGGTGTAGCCTCAGAGGCTGTGCTGTCAGAGCTCGGGGGAGAACCTGGGCCCAGGGGAGAGGCTCAGGTTCAAGGGTGTGCAGACTCAGGAACAGAAAGAAAGGCCATTCTCCCAGCCCTGCAGGTAGGGCCCTCTACCCAGATGGAAATGAAGGTCCCCAGGGAGAGCAGGGGACGCTCACTCACACTGGAGCTGCTGGGCTCCACTTCTTGAAATCTACCAGACACAAAGCCCCACAAGGGAAACAGCCACCTGGGAGGATTTCTCCATCTCTGGAGTGTGTCAATGGGGGACGTCAACAGCTGCTTTCTCACATGAGGACTGTGGAGGTCCCAGACTCAAACAGCCAGTCCAACCCTAAGGAGCCCCAGATAGCCTTCATCTGGGGTGCAGAAGGCTTGCCCTCCCCTGAGGAGTCTCATCTCTTCCAAAGGTGCTCAAAGCCAGTTCAAAGAGGGCTCTCCCAGCCCCTTCCTCCCAATTCTTGCCCTTACCTCCCTCCAGAGTAGGCTGCATTCCTACTTCCTGGGTCCCCTGGGGCCTCAGTCTATTGACCAGCCCCCTTCCTTCACCCCAGGCCTCTGCAGAGCTCTTTTCTAGCTATTTCCAATCAGCTTCTAAATGTAGCCAAATCTCTCAGTGCGCGCGCGCACATACACACACACACAGAGCAAAATTAAAACTAAAAACCTGTTCCTCATGGGAGGAGGGTGGAGCCCAGTTGCTATACTGCTAAGTTTCATGAAGCCCTAGGTTTGATCTCCAACACCCCATAAAACTGGGCACTGTGATCTATAGTCCCAGCATTCAGGGAAGCAGGACAATTGGAGATTTAAGGGCAGCCTTAACGCTACAGAGCATGTTAGGACCTGTATGTGCTACTTGAGCTTCTACTCAAACCAAAAAAACTAAACAAACAAAAACATAAAACTCAGCTCCTGGGGCTGGGGACAGCTCAGCAGTTAAGAGGACTTGTTGCTCTTTCAGAGGACACAGGTTCGATTCCCAGGAACCACATGGTGATGATTCTTTCAACTCCAGTTGGGGGGGGAGGGGGATCAAACACCCTTTTTGACCTCCAAGGACACCAGGTACCAGTGGTGTGTACCACACATACATACAAGCAAAATGCTCATACACAGAAAGTAAAATAAATAAATCAAAAACCAAACCACCACCACAAACAAAAACCCACCCCAGCTCTTCAAACATTTACATAGAGCAGCAGGAGTAGAAAACTAAACTACAATAGAGGAGAAACTTGCGGAAGACAAGGAGCAAACAAACTCCTCACTGAAGAACTCACACACGCTGATAAACAGCCCACCAACTCTTAGCTGTTCCATGTTTCTCCTGTTTGGCTCCGTGGTTTTATTTCTAGGGAAAATGGAGATACACCCCGCAGCCTGAGGAAGTATGCCGAGGCTCAGAGCTTCAGCAGAGCCTGCTGTGACACATTCTCACACACTGACCAGTTAATTCTTTTCCAGGAAAATCCAGCAATGTCTACATGTATGCATTTATTTAAATGTAACAGTATCTAAGTGGGAGGGGTGGGAGGGTGGGGTGGTGGTGGCAGAGACCTTTAATCCCAGCACTTCCAAGACAGAGGCAGGCAGATCTCCGAGTTGGAGGTCAGCCTGGTCTCCACAGAGTTCTGGGGCAGCCAGGGCTACACAGTGAGACCCTGTCGCAAAACAAAACAAAAAGTAACAGTGACTAAAAGAACCAAATGCATCACAAAGCAAAAACACGGGCACTTGAGGTGGCTCAGGCAATAACGGTGCTACTTTGGGTCATTGACGGTCTGGACTGCCCCCTCTTCCACCGGCACCAAGACCAGGCTGATTTGGGCTGATGTGGTAAGGCACAGTCACCTCTAAAGTTTCAACCAACCCTGCCCACACCCTGGGATATTCATCACTCCTCCTACCAGGGCACAATCTCATACTGGGACTAATTCCGTCAAACTAGACAGCTGCAGGGCCCTCTTTGATGGAAGAAAACAAAGCAAACTCTTTACAGAATCTCCAAGTAGGTCCCCTCATATAGAGCGGTCCAGGCAGGGACCAGCATCTGAGGGTTGGAGAACCGTTTTCAAAAACAAACAAACAACACAAAACCAGGAGACCAGGACTCCCTCTCCTCCTCCCAGTTCCTGTACATTTTGGTCTTTGATTTGAGGACTTTCCTTTGTGGGCTTTCTGTTTAAGAAGCGCATGATAGGTGGGTTTAGGGACCCGCGGAAGGTTAGAAGCTGGGGTGATTATGGGTGCAGTTGTTATTGGGGGGGGGGGGGCAGCCCTGCTCTATCAGATTCTCCATTCTTTGGGAGGAGAGAGCAGAAAGGTCAGAGCCGTGTTGAGGGAGAGGCTGGGGGCGGACACTTTGGAACCGGGAGGGAGCCGGGAGGGAGCCGGGAGGGAGCCGGGAGGGAGCCGGGAGGGAGCCCGGAGGGAGCCCGGAGGGAGCCGGGAGGGGTTGCAGCAGCTGCATGGCTGTGCTTGTGAGAGAGCAGAGGGTCCACGGAGAGAAGACTCTTAATCTCCAGCGGGCGAGAGGCTCAGTGGAATCTGTCAAGGAGATGAGAACTTCTAGCCCCAGATGACATGCGAGGAAACTGAGGCAAGGGTGCTCGCCCTAACAGGGAAGAGGCGTGCATAGGATAAATCTCCCAGCCGCAGCCTCTTCCAAGCCCATCAGGCTTCCAATCCCACTTCAATTGTTCTCCTCAGGAGAAGAGGAGAGGCGGGAGCGTGCTGATCCTGAGACCGAGCGCTGGGACCAGCGGCTCCATGCCGGCTTCCCTTGCTCTCCAGCTCTTTCCCAGGCTACCCCTTCCACCTGAAGACCCTTCCCCCTGCGGCGGGTCCGAAGCTGGAGCATCGGAAAGGCCAGCGCCAACTCCCGGCCCGCAGTCCTCCCAGCGTCCTTTCCCGGACGCGCCCCGCCACCGACTCCCAGGTCTCCTGCGCACCCAAGGTCGCCGAGCAGCGCTTTGGCATCTGGGCTTCGGATCCCCAGTTGTCCCCTTCTCCCGTGAACCTCACCCACCAAGGGCCATCGGGGCTGCGAGGTGAATCTCGGAACCCTAGCCAGCCCAGACTAGCCCGCACCGCGCTTAACTTCTGGGGGGGGGGGCACAGCTCGGGTACCGGCGGCGATCGAGGGACCACAGCTCGGAACTGGTGCGCAGACAATTGTCACCTGTGGAACAGGTGGCCAGGTGGGGACCCGGGCTTCTAGGTTCTCGAAGCTCACCCTCCCCCGCCAGGCCTAGACCAGGGGAGTCCTAGTTCCCAACGAGGACCCCCGCCCGCTGCCTTGCCCCCAAACCCCAAGTACCTCCGGCTCCCGCGGCGGCGGGCAGCTACTGCTGCCCTGGAGGGTGGCGGCGTGAGCCCAGCGGACAGGAGCGCCGCCCCTCCACCCTGGGCGGGGTCAGCCCGCCCTGCCCCGCGGGTCCCTCTCCGCCTGCGGGGTGTCCGCCCAACCCTTTGGCCTACCGGGAGCCGGGGAGGGGGCGGAGGGGGAGACACAGACCACGACCAGTGTCATCGCTAGCCGGTAACCAACAGGTGTGAACCGCCTTCTCAGCCTCCGGGCCACCCACACTACACCGGTTCTCTCTCCAGCCTACGCCGCCCCCGAACTTCTAGCAATTCTTCTGCCTCATCCTTCCAAGCTCTGGGAAGACAGGAGTGAGTCCCCAGCCCGGGGCTCCATTTTCTCATTTTAACAGATTTAAAAAAAAAAAAAAAAA
>CABHPQ010157551.1:0-28984 GCA_902168405.1 Peromyscus aztecus
ACCGCTGGACTTCGCCACACCTTTCCCAAACCCTGTAAACTATCCCTTCACTTGGAAGTTACCCCACAAAATAAATCTCCCTTTTAACTACATGGAGTGGCCTTAATAATTTCACCAATAGACAGCTCTCCCACTCCTACTACTTCAGGGTCAAATCTCCCATCTGCCTTAGGTATCGATGGGTGGCGCAGGGGAGGGACATCTCTCCCCAGCCCATGCCACCCATACAGCAGATGAGGGGTGGGGCTAGGTCTTCAACTCTCAAGTTCTCAGGTTGCCTGTGCTCTCATCAACAGGGTCATCTCTGGTATACTGCCCAGATGAAGTGCAGGGCTCGCTTTCTAGTGTGTTTCAGGTGGTCAAGCGGTCATCTCCCTTACCACATCAACCTCTCTTTGTTTCTTAGGATATACATCTGTCCACAGGACCTGAACCATTCTCTCTCTCTCCCATACCACACTATACCATAGCTATGCTCACTTTAATAGTACCCATTTGTCTGGCCCTGTAAGGTACCAGGTGAGCCTGTGTTTTCTCTTTGGAGCCAAGGGCAGAGAGCCCCAGGCCTGTGTGTGGGTCTTCTTGTCCCACCCAGTTCCCCATGATGCTAGGCTGGGCCATGCTTCCTCATCAGAAAGATATCACTATAGTGTCCAAATGCCCAGCACTTATGGAGCTGGGGGGCACCTGGTTGATGTTTTTTGCTCAGTTCCTCTGACCCCAGCTGAATGGCCTGGGGTGGGGGCTTTGCTCTCCATTTTCCCTTTTTTGATAAATCCACAACTATTTTTTCCAATGTAAATGAAAGAGAGATTAAACTATGATCTAACTTGATGTTTGGGATGGTTAATTTTCAAATTTCATTTTTAATTGAATAATAATTACATGTTTCTAAAAAATGTGATGTTTTAATATATATCTACTATGCAAATGATTAAACCAGGATAGTTATCAAATATATCACCTCACATAATTTTTTGTGACTAAAGTATGTAAAATATACTCTTAAGCATTCTGAAATGTGCAATTATATTGCCCCACTTCTAGCAGTAGTTGAGATATGAAAAAATCTACCCACAGATGGCTAACCGGGCTAAATACACCACCCCACACACACACAAACTGGAAAAGTGTTCAGCATTACCCTAGAGGGAATGCTACTGTCATTTTCCAACAACATGCTTAGACCTGGAAGGCACTGTGGTAAGTGATATAGAGCAAACACATAAAAACAAAATCACTTCATCACCTCACTTATATTTGAATTGTGAAAAGCTTGAGATAATGAAATTTGGGATAGTCTAGTGGTTACCAGGAGTGTAGTCAGAGAGAGCTGTGAACATTTGTATTCAAGGCCATAGAGAATAATACTTCAGATATCCTGGGTGAATGAGCTTCCATAATTATTTTGTAGTGGTTACCTTACTCATCAACAATGCATTTAATGAGTCTTTTTATGGGTCACACTGACTAGCTTATACTCTTCTGTTATTTGATCCCATATTATTTGGATATCAAAGAAAATATTTTTCAGATTGAATTAAGAATTCCCAATAGTTAGCTTATTTAAGGAAAATATTTTCCACCACCAGCATATGACTAGCAACAGATCACAATTATCTTGAAAACAAGCATTAGCTTTCCCAAGAAATTTTGAAATCTCTTTTAGGGACAATGCCTTTTGTCAGTGCTAATGACTTTTTGTACCATAAATTCTTTTTGGTTTGGAGTGGTGCTGTGGAATGTCGTTCTGTACGCTATGAATATGTGTTGCTCTGATGGGTTGATAAATAAAGCTGTTTGGCCAATGGTGAGGCAGAATAAGGTAAGGCAGGACATTCCAACTAGAGAGAAAGGAAAGAGAAAGGCAGAGCTGGGGAGACACTGCTAGCTGCCAACAGAAGAAGCAAGATGTAAAGTACCATTAAGCCACAAGCCACATGGCAAAATATAGATTTATAGAAATGGGTTAATTTAAGATGTAAGAGCTAGCAAGTGAGAAGCCTGAGCCATTAGGACATATATTTTGAAAATAATATGAGCCTCTGTGTGTTTATTTGGGTCTGAGCAGCTGTGGGCCCGGATGGGACTAGAGAAAGCTTCCAACTACATAGTTGGGCTTTCTAGCTTTAATAATTATAGAAGACATTTTGCTTTATAACACAAATCTTCAAGAAAAAAATAAATTGCTGTGTGTGTTTATGTAGTTGTGTGGAGTAGTGTTGATTAAAGAATAAAAATACTTCTGAAGTAAATTTCTTTAAATTATCTTAGTTTGCTTTCTGTTGTTGTGATAAATACCATGACCAAAAGCAACTTGAGACGAGAAGGGTTTATTTATATTACAATTCTAGGTCATAGTCAGTAGCAGAGGGAAGTCAGGACAGGAACTCAAGGTGGCAACCTAGAGGCAGGAGCTGATGCAGAAGCTATAGAGTGGTGCTGCTCACTTTCATACTCCTTATGGCTTACTCAGCTTACTTCTATATCATCCAGGACCACCTGTGTAGGAGTAATACTGTCTACAGAGTTCTGGGCATTTGCCCATCAATCATTAATCAAGATGACATACCACAGAGTTGTCTACAGGACAGT
Organism: Peromyscus aztecus; assembly: GCA_902168405.1. Classification (NCBI taxonomy): domain Eukaryota; kingdom Metazoa; phylum Chordata; class Mammalia; order Rodentia; family Cricetidae; genus Peromyscus; species Peromyscus aztecus. Next base: position 2,596 of record CABHPQ010157551.1, read on the forward strand.
GTGATGGAGGCATTTCATCAGTTGAGGTTCCCTCTTCCTGGGTGACTATTTGTGTTGAATTGGCAAAAATCTAAAAGGCACAATCAAGGAATACAAACTTGTTTTGCTGGTAACTTCAGTTAAAATTAAAGACTAAAAGTAACACTGATTATACTTATTGTAATCATCTTTTAAGTTGCCTTGTTAACTTTCTGTCATACAAATTCTTGGATAAAATTACAGATAGCGCACTGCTATAGATTTGATATGATCATTCTGAATATAAAATTTAACTGCTGATTTGTCCTTTTTTCCTCCCCAAATGGAGGAGCTATATTATTAAATTATGTGAACAGTGGTTATAATAAGGTTACCTCATGAAAATTAATTTCTACTTCTGATTTAACCTCAATTAATATCTTTACCTCTAAAATAATGGTATTATTCAGCAACCAGATTTTAGAAAAAAAAACTAACAATTTGTCATGGTTAAACCTTTTAATTGGGTAAAAATGATGTTCAAATGATCCTTGTACATGAGATAACTACTTTTGCTATAGAAAATGACACTTTCTGTAAAGTATCATCTTACTGATGAAACAAGTTTAAAAGAAACAAGGAAATAATGTTTAGCCTAAAGTAATTGGTCATAAAACATAACATTGTCTTGATTAATTACTCATTAAATTTTCCTCTAATAAGTCAAGTTGTATTTCCACTGTAAAAGTTGCCCAACACTTGAAAATTATTTTTATAAAAGCTACTATTTAGTTTCTTGGTGAATCTTACTGGTTTGCATATTTATATAGTAGTAATATAGGAAATAATGGTTGAGTAAGGAATGATAAAGTATGTATTTTGGAAAAAATGGTTTCTACCCCCTTTATTTGTAGGGAGTGATTAAGACTTTCCTGCTTGATAATAATATCTAAAACAGTTATAATACTTATTTAATGTTGATTTTCCCATTATTATGCACAAATTCCAAAGAACATCTTAGGCAGAGTTTGTCACCTCCAATGTAACAGACAAAGTATTTTTATTGCTGTAGCAATTGCTGCAGATTGAAATACTGGTGCGATACAATGTCAGCAAAAGGGGCTTAAGCTGTCTGCTGCAATGCTGTTATACAAAAACACAATGATGGTCTTTATTCACTAACAGAGCATAGCTTTTTTCTTGTTAACTAACACCTTTGGCTACATTTGGGTAAACTCTTCACAAGTCAAAAATAGGTCAAACATTAATAGCTACATAGAGAGAGGAATGATTAAATACATATATACAACACCTAGAATACTAACCGATACCAGACAGATAGAATTTCTTGTTAATGCTGAAGAAGCTCCAAGTCAGAATTGGAAGAAACAATATGGACACCAAATAAAAGCGAGAGAGAAATGATCACCCACTATGAACTATGAAATTTTACCCCATATAACACTGTTCATGAGTATCAGACACAAAAGGCAAAGGCTAAAACGTTCTGACAGAATGGAAACAGGCACAGAGACAGGCCAGCTAGGAGCAACATAGTAACTTAGGTAATATTTGGGAACACAGAAGTGTATTTGCAAATAATTTGTGAAACCCAAGTAATCTGTTATTTACATAATAATTGTGTACAGATATTGAAATAATCATTTTGGTGAGAAGAATATAGTTATGGCAGAAATTTTATCATACTAAGCTGATTCATTGTGTTTTATTATGATTTTATCTGTGATATACAACTTTCTATAAACGTGAATGTGCTGTGGTTTACCTGGATGGTTAACTTAGGGCTATTTTGGGTGTGTATGTGGTGGGTTTTCCAGAATGTGTGATCTTTTTTTTCCATTTTTTTAAAATTTATTTTATAATTTAATTTAATTTTACATATCAGCCACGGATTCCCCTGTCCTCCCTCCTCCAGACTCCCCCTCCCCCCAAGCCCATTCCCCATTCCCATCTCCTCCAGGGCAAGGACACCACTGGGGATTCAGCTCAGCCTGGTAGATTCAATGGAGGCAGGTACAGTCCCCTCCTCCCTTCACCCAGGCAGAGCAAAGTGTCCCTGCATAGGCCCTAGGTTCCAAACAGCCAGCTCATGCACTAAGGACAGGTCCTGGTCCCATTGCCTGGGGGTCTCCCAAACCGACCAAGTTAATCATCTTTCACACGTATTCAGAAGGCCTGATCAAGTTGGGGGCTCCTTAGCTATTGGTTCATAGTTCATGTATTTCCACTAGTTTGGCTATTTGTCCCTGTGCTTTTTCCATTCAATAGCCTCAACAATTCTCACTCATACAATCCTTACTCTTTCTCATTGATTGGACTCTTGGAGCTCCACCTGGGGCATGGCCGTGGATCTCTGCATCTGCTTCCATCAGTTATTGGATGAGAGTTCTAGCATGACAGTTAGGGTATTTGGCCATCCTTTCACCAGAGTAGATCAGTTCGGGCTTTCTCTCTACCGTTGCCAGTAGTCTATTGTGGAGGTATCTTTGTGGATTTCTGGGGACCTCTCTAGCACTTTGTTTCTTCCTATTCCCATGGGGTCTTCATTTATCATGGTCTCTTTTTTCCTTGTTCTCCCTCTCTGTTCTTGATCCAGCTGGGATCTCCCGCTCCCCTAAGCTCTCTTTCCCTCGACCCTTGCCCTTCATTACTCCCACTCATGTCCATGTTGTACATGTAGATCTCATCCATTTCTCTGTCATTGGGTGATCCCTGTATCTTTCTTAGGGTCCTGTTTTCTAGGTAGCTTCCCTGGAGTTGTGAGTAGCAGTCTAGTCATCCTTTGTTTTACATCTAGTATCCTCCTATGAGTGAGTACATACCATATTTGTCTTTCTGAGTCTGGTTTCCTCTGTCAGGATGATTTTTTTCTAGATCCATCCATTTGCCTGCAAACCTCATGATGTCATTGTTTTTCTCTGCTGGGTAGTACTCCATTGTGTATATGTACCACATTTTATTTATCCATTCTACATTGAGGGACATCTAGGTTGTTTCCAGGTTCTGGCTATTACAAATAATGCTGATATGAACATAGCTGAGCATGTGCCCTTGTGGTATGATTGAGCATTCCTTGGGAATATGCCCAAGAGTGGTATAGCTGGGTCTTGGGGGAGATTGATTCCCAATTTTCTAAGAAAGTGCCATATTGATTTCCAAAGTGGCTTGCATTCCCACCAACAGTGGTAGAGTTCCACTTGCTCCACATCCTCTCCAGCATAAGCTGTCTTCAGTGTTTTTGATCTTAGCCATTCTGACAGGTGTAAGGTGATAACTCAGAGTCATTTTGATTTGCATTTCCCTGATGACTAGGGATGTGGAGCAATTCCTTAATTGTCTTTCAGCCACTTGAGCTTCCTCTGTTGAGAATTCTCTGTTTAGCTCTAAAGCCCATTTCTTAATCGGAGTGTTGGGCATTTTGATGTCTAATTTCTTGAGTTCTTTATATATCCAGTATGTCAGCCCTCTGTCAGATGTGGGGTTGGTGAAGATCTTTTCCCATTCTGTAGGCTGTTGCTTTGTCTTGTTGACCATGTCCTTTGCTCTACAAAAGCTTCTCAGTTTCAAGAGGTCCCACTGATTGATTGTTTCTCTCAGTGTCTGTGCTACTGGTGTTATGATCTTTTAAATTGTAGGATTGAGTAAAGCTGGTGTCCCTCTCCAGTGTGAGTGTTCCTAATGAATCCTTCAAAGGCACAGCAAATTCTGATTGTGTGCTCTGCCTGCCTGCTGACCTGGGATATCTTGTCCTTTCTGTTATTTGTCTGTAGACTTATGTTACTCAAATATTATAAAAATCATTAATGATAAAACTTCTCAATTGCAAAAGAATAGTAATTTCCAAGTGTATTCTAAGCAACATTAGTTTCTTTAAATTTATTGAGTATTAGCTGACAAAAAACATTTTAGTCTATGAATGGAAAATACTAGGCTCAACAAAATTAAATAGTTTTGTTTAATAAGTTTTTTGTACATGTACTAATAATGTCCTTTCTAAATCTCTGAAATTGGACAATTTATACACTAAGACTTAATTTTCATTTACTCATAACTTTCTTGACTGCTCATTAGGCTAATGTTATGGATGAAAATTTTACAAATACTTGAGGAATTATATCACTAGATGATGGACAGATGTGAATTTTTGATATACATTTAAAAAATCAGTAATTTCTAGTTATCACAATATGGTACAGTGGTTGACATTCCAGTATCATTTTGACTAATTTTTCTTTTCTCAACACATACTTACCATCAAATTTCATTCTGTAACTTCACCTTGACTTAAGTCATCATTATCTGAATATGGGTTTAGACAAAGAAACTGCCATTAAGAAGGGAATTTTTCATTATATATGGATGTTGCCCAAACTGTTCCCTTCTGTATCTTGGAAATATCATTTTGTTTCTTCTCCTAACCAGAAAATATGCTGTTTGTTCTACTGTATTAGTCCACTTTCATTTTGGTAATGAAATTAGAAGATAAAAATATGTCAATATTCTGTTTACATTAATACCTTATTATAGGAAAGATACTTAATTGAATATAGGAAATTCTTAGCACAATATGAGCATTCCTCCTCTAGGGCTAACAGTGAGGGATTTTTTATTATAAAAATGTCAATACTGATCCAGTTTGGAATAGGAAAGAGTCAAATTCAATTCCCAAGGAAGGAAGTTCTACCTTATCTTTACTGGGTGTATTCCAGAAAAGAGTTGAGAACCTTGTGAGGAAATCATAACTATTAATCCAGAGAGGCCCAAGCAAATGATGATCTGTGAAACCTAAAATGAAGAGGAAGATTGAAGTGCACTGAGATTCAAGAAAAAGATTTTGTAAGGTTGTTCCTTAGTTCCTGGGTTCATGTCTGAACCTGACATACATAGATACTACGCTGAACATGCTTCAATAAGCTTTGATAACTAGCTAAATAGTACCAGACTAAATGAAAATAAAATAGAATACTAATTGTCATGGTAAGTAAACCTAAATCATATAATATTTTAACTGCCATTAAATCCAAAAAGCATGTAAGGGAGGCTGTAATTATAGAAGCCATCTAATCCAAATGATTTTTTGTCATACCAAACAGACCGAAAAGAGAATTGTGAGGTTTTTTTCTTAGACACCGATCCAGAGTTTGAAGAAATATCTAAAATGTCTAAAATATCACCCCAACCACAAAACTACAAAGAAATAGAATGATGTCAACCTATACCCACAAAACAACCATAGAGTCAGCATTGTTAAAAATATTCTAAATTAGCATAAGTGCTAAAAATCTATTATACATCAGTGAACCAGCACAAAAGAAATGCAACCCTAATCTCAACAGAAAACACAAAGACTGAATGACCAGATTTTTAGAAATTCAATTGTATTTAACATAGTTTAATACTCACTGGAAGAAATAAACATAAGAATGGTTATTAGGATAGATAAGCAATGAATAAGTGAAAATAATTATACATTATAGATGATGGATGAGTTTTAAAAGTCTTTAGAGCTTTACCGATGTGTAGTCTGTGTTCAATAAATGTATTCAACTTTGTAGAGTAATTACAGTCATCAATTTCTTTAAATTTACTGAACATAACATGAGAAAGAAAAGAATGAAAGGACAATGGTGGGGAACATAGAAAACATAAAACAGACATAATTCCAAATCATGTACTAATTTTGAAAATAAATGGACTACACATGCTACTCAAGAGAAAGAGAATGATCAAATGCGTAAAGGAAAGAAACAACAAGGTATTTTCCACAGGAGACGAGCTAAATTCCATGACATGAACTGCGAAAAGCAAAATCATTTAAAAGGATAAAAAAATTCTTAAAAATCTGAAGTGGATTTATCAATGTAATATGCATATTATAGAAAAGATAAATGAATAGCAAAAGAGAAGGCTATTTCACTATAATTAAAAGAACTGTATTTCAGGATTATCAGTATGGAATGCATTCTCTTAACAAATCCTAACACAAATTATTCAATAACTGACCAACTGACAATAACTGACAACTGGGCAGTGAAGATTACTGAAGGGACCAATATTCTCCTCAATACCTTAGAAAACAATCAGGAAGAAACTCAGTAGGAATACAGACATTCTGAAAAATACTAGCAAATATTGGATAAACTGCAGGACACTGTGTCCAACTTCATTCAAAATGTTTTCCAAAATACATTCTCAAATACATAAAAATATATTAAAATTAAATATATGTATTTTAATAATTTAGAAAATGATTGGGAAAAGTATGACAATATAACAAAAATTAGTTCTTAGAGTAAATTAATAAAAAGAATACATATTTATGTTTTATGGGAAAGAAAATTAAATGTCATATACAACACTGTGAAGTGATTATAATTTTGACAAACAATTTAAAGAGACATTTAATAAAATAATTTGTGCATAATGCTAACAAGAATATGACTTAGGGCTTAAAACTTTTGGTCATTATAATTCTAATGAGATAACATTACTGCTTAAGAATGATAAGAATTGTATAAACTGTTGACATGAAATGTTCAGGAGGTAGAGAATGTGACTCATTTAAGCACATTTAGGTTTGTGGAAAGTAATAGTTCATTGGGTAGCAGCTTGGCAACTTGTTAAGGTTTAATAAAGACTTTATATAAAATATTAGAATTCACTACCAGTATCTTTTTTATGATTTCTATAGCTGTGAAGAGACACCATGACCATGACAACTCTTATAAAGAAAAACATTTAATTAGGTGGTTTACAGTTCAGCGGTTCAGTTTGTTATCATCATGGTGGGACATGGTGGCATGCAGTCAGACACAATGATGGAGAGGAAGCTGAGAGTTCTACATCTTGACTCACAGGAAACCAGAAGTGATCTGAGACCCTGGGCATGGTTTGAACATATGTGAGATCTCAAAGCCTGCCTCAACAGTGACACATTTCCTCCAATGATGCCTACTCCAACAATTCCACACCTCTTAATTGCACCACTCCCTTTGGGGTACATTTTCTTTCAAACCACACACTCCACGCCCTGTCCTCCAAAGGCTTCCAGCCGTATCATAATGCAAAATGTATTCAGTCCAATTTCAAAAGTCTCATAGTCTACAACATTCTCAAACTCATTTAAAGTTCAAAGTTCAAAGTCTCCTCTGAGATTCATGTAATCTCTTAATTGCAATTCCCTATAAAATCAAAATAAAAAAGCATATCACATACTTCCAACATAGAATGGCACAGGACACACTTTACCAATCCTCATTTCAAGGAAGGGAGCATAGTGAGGAAATATTGAACCAAAGAACAACCAAAAACAAGCAGGACAAACTCCAAACTCTGAGTCTCTTGGGCTGGTTCCACTCCTTGTTAGCAGCTCTTCTCTATAGGTATCCCACAGCTCTGGAATCACCAACATTTTGAGGTCTCCAAGACAATCCAGGCCTCATCTCCACAACTTCACTTAATGGCCTCTCTAGGCCTCTATTCAAGGACACATGCCTGGCCTAAGTGGATTTATGTAGTCATAGAGGCAAATTCGATAACTCCTTTCTAGATTCTTTAAAGTCAGAATCATTTGGTCAAAACTGCCAAGTTCAGCTGCTTTCTGAGACCAATTGATCATGGCTGCCTTAATCAATTACATCTTCACTGGCTTTCCACTTTCAATGGTTATCTTCACTGCCTATACTTGGCCTTATTTGCTCTGGTCAGGCTTGCCTCAAAGTCAGAGATCCTCTATCCTCTGCCTTCAAGAGTGCTAGGATTAAAGACGTACACCATCACACCCAGCTCTAAGCTTTTCTTTAATTCTTTTTCACAATAGAAACTTAGCTGGGTGGGATCCTGATCTGAAGTCACCACTCCATTATTCCATTTCTTAATGTATTTCTTTGACACATGACTTAGCTCCATTCCTTCTTCTGGTGTTCCTTTTCTCCTTGAATTTTACACTTTGTAATTTACCCTGCTCTGCTTGTTCCTTTTCATAATAAAACTTCATTAGAATTACCACTAATAACCACTTGACAAAGTCTAGGTTGTTTTGAGATATCCTCTGACAATGGAATTAATTCAAAACATTTCACTTTAGCCTTAGGTAGACTCTTCAGACAAGAGCAAAAAGCAGCCATGTTCTTTACCAAAATATCACAAAAAGTATTTCCAGGCCATATGTTTATATTCTTCTCTGAAACCAGGCCCCCACAATTAAAATAACTCTGAGCAACACATCCATGCTCATATTAGTATGGTCCATTAAGCAGTGCTTAAAATATCCCACTACTTTCCTAACCCCAAATCCACAAGTCCATATTACTCCAAATAAAAACATGGTCTAGGCTATCACAGTAATACCCCAATTACTAATACCAACTTCTTTATTAGTTAGAGTTTCTATAGCTGTGAAGAAACACCATGACCATGGCAACTCTTATAAAGGAAAACATTTAATTGGAGTGGCTTAGAGTTTCAGAGGTTTCATCCATTTTCATCATGGTGGGACATGTTGGTGTGCAGGCAGACATGGTACTTGAGAGAAACCTGAGAGTTCTACATCTTGCCTCACAGACACAGGAAGTGGTCTGAGATATTGTGCATAGTTTGAGCGTATATGAGATCTCAAAGTTTGTCTCTACAGTGACACACTTCCTCCAACAATACCACACCTATTCCAACAAGGCCATACTTCCTAACAGTGCCACTCTTTTTAGGGGCATATTCTTTCAAACCACCACAACCAGCTATTTACATTTACTCAATATGTTAATTAGAGTCATATATCCACAAAAGACATTTTTGTGAATTTACATAGCTTTCTTATTCAAATTAGCCAAAATTTTAACCAATTCATTTAGATACTAATTGATGAATAAATAAATATATAATAAGCTATACCATAAAACACTTCTCAGTAACATAAAGAAGCAACATTTCATAAATTTATAAGACAAAAATATATTATTATAAGAAAAAGAAATAAGATATAAAACATTATACAGTTTACAATGAATTCATATGAAGATAATAGCAAAAAAATGATAGAAACATGAAGCCAACCATTAGGACCATTAAGGATGGCATCTTTGGACTACACATACTGGCTATAGCCCGGTTTGAATAAACTTTTTTGATAAATAAACATATAAGAACTGTGCCCTCACATCAATGTACAACCCTATTTTAATTAACAATACAGCTACAATGACCAATTCCATTAATATATGGTACCTCAAGAAAACCTTCAAAAGAAGGAAAAAAATTTTAAAAGTAAAAGACATCTAGAAAATGCTTAATTAATATTTAATATAACTAGTCATTCATTATAAAAATACTTGAAATTCCTTCTGAACATTTATGGTTGTAAATACTTACAAGCAACTAAGTTATTATTCAGACAGTGAATAGATACATAAAGCCAATTAAGTGCAGACAATGAGAGATTATCCAGTGCTGAACTGACAGGCGGTATTAGGCCATTCCAAGATATATATATAATATATATATGTATATATTATATATATATAAAACAAATTATATATATATAAATTATATATAAATATAAATTAAATTTAAATTATCAAGTGAAAGACTTCAGTCTGAAAAGGCTGCAAACTACATGACTCTAACTATGACAATCTGGAAAAAAATCAAGGAATGGAGAGTTTAAAAGATCAGGGGTTATGAGACGTAAGGTAGAGCACATGTGGACAAATGGAGCATAGTGAACTTTGACCTATGGAGAGAGTAAGACTACTGCACCTGTTTCACAAAGGTGGATATGTTAAATTGAACAGATTCATAACACTAACCAGACTTGTAGACCAATAAGAGTGAGCCCCATTGTAAACTGTGGGATTTTGGAGTTAGTTTCATGCAGAGAGGACCATACTAATTTCACTGTTCTAGTGTGGAGTGTTGAAGCTAGGAAAACCTGATAGGTTATATGGAACTTTCAGCTTTTTCTGCTCAATGTTGCAATGAAATACAATGCAAAATAATCTAAATATTTTAAAACATTTAAATTTCTTCATTAGAAGTTAACAAAATGACTGGACTCCTGGAGCTCTGCCTGGTGCTTGGCTATGTATCTCAGCAGCTGCTTCCATCAATTACTGGATGACAGTTCTATGATGACAGTTAGGGTGTTCTCCAATATGATTAATGGGGTAGGTCAACCCAGGCACCCTCTTCAGTATTGCTAGTAGTCTAAGCTGGGTCATCCTTGAGGATTCCTGGGAACTTCGCTAGCAAGAGGTTTCTCCTTATCACCATGATAGAGTCTAATTGAAGAGAGGAAAGAGGGATTCTATGAGCAAGGGACATACATCAAGATTGTGATGGGGAAATCTACAGACACAACAGAACCAAGCTAGTGGGAACTCACAAACTTTAGACCAACAGGTGTGGAGCCTACATGGAATTGGACTAGGCCCTCTACTTAAGGGAGATGGTTGTGTAGCTTGGTCTGTTCAAGGGCCCCTGGCAGTGGGATCAGGATTTATTTAGTCCTGGTGCATAAGCCAGGTTTTTTTTTTTTTTAATAGCACATTACCTATGGTGGGACACCTTGCACAGCCTTGGTACAGTGGGGAAGGGCTTGGATCTGCCTCAACTGAATGTACTATGCTTTGCTGACTCTCCATGGGAGACCTTAACTTTCCGGTGGAGGGTATGAGGGGTGGGTTGTGGGGGAGAAGGCTTGGGGAAGTGGGAAGAGGGATGAGATGGGGATCTGTGGTTGGTATGTAAAATGAACAAAAACATCTTTATTAAAAAAAAAGAAGGTAAAAAATCTAAAAAATATATAGAAACTGTAGCCTAATTAAATTCATAATGTTTTACACAACTTAGAATAACCAAAATTATAAAAGTCGGATAGCATAGAGAGAGAAAGTGAGGTATGTAAGAACAATAAAAAAATAGAGAGCATGAATTTCAGACTTAGCAAGGGATTACAGGGGAAGAATGGAAAGGAACAAAGGAAATGTGACAAACTATATAATTATTTCATTTTAAAAATATAAAAGATAAATTAATAAAAGTGTCTGATCATATGAATGCTTGTTTTAGAGATGAAAAGTCTAGAAATCTGACCAACCTATAGTGAAGTTGCCTGATTATATAAAATATTAGAAAACAGTTTAAAATTTCTTTAAACTGTTAATAAAACCCCCCATTTGACTAGCAGCTTCTTTCCTGGACATATACATGAATTAATAAAGCCATGGCCATACTAATACTTATATACAAGTGATAATGATATCTTCAATTTCAATAACCAAAAACTGGACACAGCCCAAATATACATCATTGGGTAAGGGTATAAACATGTGCTCTATGTATGTAATCAATATTGCTAATCACGAGAAAAGAACAAAATACCAATAAAGGACACAGTATAAATTACAATGAGGAAACAAAGCATAAATATTGCATACAACATGGTTTAATTTCTGTGAAATTTGAGAAATTACTCACCACAAATAAAATATCACCACACTTATCACAGTGATGGGAGTGATAAGTGTGGTGATATTTTATTTGTGCTGAAATGTGATATTTGTATGTTAATAAATAAAGTTACCTGGAGATCAGAGGTCAGAGAGCCATAAACATAAGTCAGGTGGTAGTAGCACACACCCTTAGTCCGATCACATGGCAGGCAGAGCCTCTATGTGGTCAAGGACATAGCCAAGTGTGGTGAAAAGAGCCTTTAATCTCAGTACCAACCATAGAGACCTGGAGGTCTGTATAGACAGGCAGTGACAAGGAAGTCATATGGCTGGGCTTAGAGCCAATGAGAAGGCAGATCAGGAAGGCAATAAAAGCTTAGTTTAGACAGGAAGAAGCTCTCTCTGTGGAAGCTACTGTGTGCTGGTAAGCTAAGGCTAGTTGTGGCTATTTGCTCTGATCTCTTTGGCTATTACCTCTGTATTTGCCTCTGTGTTTCTTATTTAATAATACTGTTTAGAAATTCATCTACAGATAAGTACTTATTTTAGATCGTGAAGTAATAGAATCATTACACAAAACAGGCAGTGGGACCGGGTAGTGTGCTCATTGCATGAGTTGGCTGTTTGAAACCTGGGGCTTATGGAGGGTAGCTTGGCTTGGCCTGGGAGGAGAGGACTGGCCCTGCCTAGACTGAGTCTACCAGGTTGATCTCAGTCCTCCTCGGGGGAGGCTTTGCCCTGGAGGAGGTGGGAATGGGGGGTGGGCTGGGCGGAATGGGAGGGGGCGGGAGGGGGGAGAACAGGGGAATCCGTGGCTGATATGTAGAACTGAATGGTATTGTAAAATAAAATAAAATAGGTTTTGAATGTTATCATACTGAACTTAATAATGGTTTCATGCTGTATATATACATGAACATTTTTCAAATGTTATGCTGTAGATAATTATAATTAAACATATCATCTTCAAAATGTTGATTTTGACTAATTTTTAGTTAATAATTTATTTGGGAAATAAGTTCTTGTTGTCTTCTAGGCCACTTTCGATGCAATATTGATCTACTGTTGACATTTATCATGTATTTCTCATATAAAATCATCAGGACAAGTACTGAAGATGATAATAATGTGGTTTCAGGTTAAAAAATGTACATGACTAGAACAGTGAGAGATTCTGCTATTTTTATGCCAATAGTGCTGAGGATTTCCTGCAGTTAAAAACAGAAATAAAATTACACAGGATTGGATGATTTAGGAATTCTGAAATTACAAAATATATTTAATTCATTGTTTTATATTTTCTTCTAAAATTAACCCTGATTAAGATATTTTGACATGCATCCCATTTTTTGTGCTATTTTTAAGTGGGGTAATTCCAGGTACAGGCCATCAAGTCCAGAGAGAAATGATGTTATAATAACTCTATTGCAAATGGAGATTCCAATGAACCACTAACTTGAGCTTTGTGGGCTGTTTTGACCCTCTTAACAGTAATGACTAACCTTTAGTGAACACTTAATATGCACAATATATTCTTGTTAAATTTCTCTTATGGCATCTTGAGGTTTGTGCTATAAATACTCTATTTTACAGATAAGGACAGAAGTTTAAAGAGGTTAAGCAGCTTGCCTGAGGGACTAAATGAAGGGCAATATTTCCAACACAGGTGTGTCTAATCACATAATAAGTCATATTTCTAGATAGCTGAGTCTTCTTCTTAATCTTAGGAAAGGAACAGCCAGACATAAAGGTTAAATACTAAAGTTTATGTTAGTATAAACTTGTAGAAGTTTTGCTTGGGCAATTCTGGTATTAAGATTGATTTTTCTCAATCATTTCTTTCTGCATACCTACTATGTAGAGCTGTGAATTTATAGCCCTCATCTATCTGATTAGACCTCTGAATCTGAAGATAATAAACGTTTATTTAAGATTTCAATCTTGCTCTCTCGGTATCATTTAAGGGAAAATCTTTATATTTTAACATTAAAAAAACTGAGAACAGAATAAACTATTGACTAGTTTATTAATTAATTAATAAAATTAATCTGGTTACCTGATATGTAAAAAGATAAAAATATATATCAAAGGGGCAGGACATAATGTTCTAATACATGGATATATTGTGTGATGTTTAAATTCGATTTGACATACCTGTCTTCTCATTATTTTATTACTTTATGCTGCAAATTTGAAGATATTTTCTTCTATTTATTTCAAATGTAATTAAGATTATAATATCAGATTATAACATCATTTGATTTTGTAGGGTAAAACAATCATGGCCTTGTCTCTCTAGGCTTCAGTAAGTCAAGCAGGGTTGAATTCCAGGCAATACATTAATAGTCCCTGCTGGTTGGACAGCTTTGGTACTGGATCTCTAGATTTTCAGAATGAAAATAGGCTTTTTCTATCCCCCAGTCAATCCCTCTCTTAAGTGACTTTAGGGTTCCTGCTGCTGAGGCAAGAATTGCACAGAGCATTAAACGCCCACTGAGTGAAAACTAGTTCATACTCATGAAGAGAATGAAATCTCAAGCTTGGGTGCACCTCTAAAATATCAGTTTGGCTGGTCAACTACCTGACTTTGGAACCCACCTTCAGAAGACAGGCTCACATAACCGTGTTTAGAGCTAGGCAAGGCATTTATCCCATTATTCAGATACTAGGATTTTCCTTCCTAGAATTCCAGCTTGATAGCTTAGCATTTCATAAGGCTCCTATGCAGCTTTGTAAACTTGCCAATTTTCCTGAATTATTCAGAAAAATGTAGCATTTCTTGTTCTTTTTTTTAAATTTAAAGTTTTCATGCATTCTTTGGACATATGGTATATAAAAAGATTGTTTTTTTTATAAAATTCAATTTTATATAATAATGTGTTTTGATCATCTCTTTCCATCCCGTTTCCTCTCAGATCCATCCCATAACCTTTCCCACCAAATTCTATGTCCTCACCTTACTCCAATCTAACACACTCTCTCTCAAAAAAAAAGCAAGCAAATCAAAGGACAAGAAATAAATATAACAACAAAAAGAAAAGAAAAATAAGAATCAAAACACAATCAAGACAAAAAGGCAAATAAGACAAAGAAAAAAACAAAACAAAATGAATTCCAGTATTTCTATGACTTTTGTTTCCTTCTCTTCTTTCTTTCTTTCTGGGGTAGAAGCAGACTTCTCACTGTGTGCTTCTTTTATTTTATTTCCAGTCTATGTCTGATGTAAGGTACAGATATTTGAAACGGTTCTATAGGAACCAGTTCCTGACTAAGTGAATCAAGGCGAACCTTCTTCACGCTTCCCCAACCTTTCACCTGACACCTGAGGAAACACTGTCAGTGCTGTAGTGAGTTCCCATGACTCTCCACTCATGACAGCTATTGAGAATCCTCGTCCACTGGCCCTTCCTGTGCTTGACCCTGTCAGTTCACGAAGGCTCTAACTGTCTCCTGTCCACCTCTCCAATTGACAGACTTATCTGTTCTCCAACTCAAGCAAGGTGACACTTGTTTTCCCTTTCTTTTCTTTGAATGTTTACTGCTTAACTCTTCTTTATTCTTCCTCATTTTTTTCTATTCTCAGTTTCTTATGTAGCCATTTTCTTAATTCTAATACAATATTAAAATTTTAAAACCATTATTAAAATGATAGTTTTATGTTGCTCTTTCTTCATTTAATATTTTTTATGAATCTAATTTTTGTTCAAACTTAACTATGAGCCAATTCTGAATTTTTGTGTTGTTTCTGATACCAAAATAACAAAGAATTATCCAATTATCTTATAGGCATATTTGTGTAAATAGAATGGTTCTTCTATGTTGAAAAGGCGACAAATTATCTAACTCCCTATCATATAATTGTTTATTAGAATGAATGATTCTCCATTTCTAGGGTATTATTTTATTAGACAGTATAATTCATCCATTCCACTATCATTATATCCCTAAACATTATGTGATTCAGTGTTGCCACAAGCACATAAAGTAGTAATAAAGCATTGATATATAAAACATTTTAATAGATATTGTAATATCAGTTATCCAGATTAGTGTGTCAGGATGGGTATTAGGATGTATTTGCCTAGGTATATGCACACAGTATTTTATTAACAGTTACCATAAAGAACAGTAAGAGTAGATATGACATTATAACAATTGTGACATAGACTAGTTAGCATCTTCCACAGATCTTGTGATGATGTATTTGTAATTTTAAAGATGTTCGATTCATAAATAATTACATATTTTAACTAAAATTATCATTTTTTACTTCAAAATCTATCAAAATTTCAGATTTAACACTTAGTTTTCTAATACATATATTCATTTCAATCAAAAGAAATTAAATAATTTTATATCAAATAGAATAAAAAGTTAAAGAAACAATGAATCTTCTCAAGGTTATAAATAGACCTCTTTTAACAAAAAATATTTTTAATTTATGTATATGAATGTTTTGTCTGTGCAGCATGTACATCTCTGGTACTGAAGGAGGCCAGAATAGAGCATTAGGTACCCTGGGACTGAAGTTACAGATACTGTGAGCTACTGTGTGGCTACTGGGACAAGATCCTGGTCCTCTATGAGAGCATCAGATGTTCTTGACCACTAAGTCATCTTTACAGCCCCATCAATAACTCTTACAGACTGTGAAGAATATCTGGTTTTTTTTTTTTTTAAGCTGCTAGGTCCATGATCATGGTTCTATGCTGCCAGTGTCTGCAGCTTTGGACACACTACATTGTCAGCCTTTGCCCCCCATAATTTAAATAAAAATGATGATCATTGCTAATAGTTCCCCTCAGGCTATAGGCATATTTATTCTAAAATGTATTTTCTTATTACTGTTTTTAAAGAAAAAGGAAGGCACAATTCTGCTATAATTATCAAAAAAATTGACTTAGAATACTTATTGAAACATTTTAGGGGACTATGACAAAGACATAAAGACTAACTCCTACTCTTATGAACAATTAGAAGATACACAAAATCACTTGATACACTGTGTCTACTTCCAAATGATTTATGATGCCATGTTGTACACTGTGTAATTTATGCATATACAATCACATATTTAATCAAGAGAACCTTGTACATATAAATTGCAGTTTGTGTTATGGTAATTTGAAGGAAAAATATACATCTGGCTCTGTAAAATTTGGAGTTATAAAGAAGAGGCACTAAATAATATACATATTTCAAATTTTCAATTAGGAAATTATTATACTATATGAAATATATCAATGTTATCCTAATAATAACAAATCAGAAGTAACACAGCAATAAGCACCAAAATATAACTCAAAATTTAAAGAAATAAAGAAAATAAAATAATCCATAATTAACAATTATATATATATATATGTATATGTATACACACACAACTTTGGTTTAATTAAATATGATGAAATAAACACTAAAAGAAGAACATTATATAGGTTCTTACAAATCATATAAATATAGACTTACTTAAGATAAATTACTATGAACAAATTATTACAAAATGTGTCAGTTTTTTAAAGAAAGATAGATACTCAGTGAAAGAATATGTGTCATCAATAATCAAAAGTATGAACCTTAATGAAGACTAAACAATTTGCTGCTTTACATAGGCTAGTCTCATAACAGTTTTATTCAATAAACATTTTCATGAATGCTTTGCAAATGCCACACAATGTGCTTTGATCTTATTTATCTCACCTCCTTCCTCAACTTCCCCTAACCCAGCCCATCTTCCCACCCACCCCTAACTTTATGTCTTATTTCTTTGGTTAATTTAATTAATGACCCATTATGTGTACTATATTAGTGGAAATAAATTTCTGGGTGTGAGACCATCCACTGGAGTGTTGTCAATTTACCAGGCGCTATACTCTCAAACAATTCGGAAAAAAAGAAAAAGAAAAAACAAAAACAATAACAACAACAACAAAAAAAAAAAAAACTTGACTGTCTGCAGAAGCCGTCTATGGCAAATAGATCCTCAGATAAGTGATAGGTGTGCAGTCTCACGAGCTCCTTTATACTCTGTGCTAGAATGCTGATTGTCTTAACTCTGTGAGTTCATGAATTCAGTCATCCTATCATGTGTAAGAGGCACTGTTCTGCCATTCTCCTTCCTGGCCTCAAGCTCTCACAATCTTCCAACCTTGTCTTTCTTGTCTGGCTATGTAGAAGTACTCACATGTTAAGAGTGCATTCATTTTTGTCCAAGATCCCCCAAAAGGGTTTGAATGACAACTGATAAGTCAAATGATCTGAACAATGGGCTAGTGAAATTTCATTTAAGAAAAAAAATACTTCTTTGTAAACTTTTATAAGGCAACCCAGGAAATTTCTATTACATTACATTGTTGTCATAATTTTCAATTGAAATACTGAAAAATAAAGACTAATAAATACTTTATCTATAGCTTCCAAGCACAGCACTTGGAAGACTGATGCAGGTGGATTGGCAGGAGTTCAAATTGAGCCTGGGCTGCACATTGATTTCCAATCCAGACTTAGCTACAGTGTTAGGATCTATTTCAAAACCAAATAAAGATTTTTAAAGTGACTTTTTGAATTTTCTAAATGATTGTAGATATCAAATATAACATTAAAATTTGTGAAATAATTATTGAAAAAATGTATAATGTTCTCATTTCAATATTCTGAAACTCATGCTACTTAAATATCTCTAACATATAGAAAGTTGATCACAACAATGCATGCTTTTGAAAAAGCTTATACTTTGGTAAATGCTTCTTTCATACACCCCATTGAGACTACATCACAGCAAAAGGAAAGCACCAACAGACATGATGAGTGGACTGATGAAATTTGGGAAAGCAACTTAGGGAAGTCAGACACAGTATTGAAAGATATGCTCCAGAAAGTCAAACTTATATTCTACTATTTTATTTTAAAAACCACAACTATGATATATCAATATTTTTAAAATCTATGCTTTTTTCTAATATTCATATTTTAAATCATAGTTTAAATGATTTTAAATTCTCATTTATATCTGAGATAGATAGATATATAGATAGATAGATAGATAGATAGATAGATAGATAGATAGATAGATAGATAGATGATAGATAGATAGATGATAGATAGATAAAGTATATCAGTTAAAATAAATTAGTTCTATTTATAAAACATTGTTCTGGAGTTTTAACTAGGGCAATATTATTCCTGGCTTAGTTGCCCTTTCCTGAGTGAGATTTAGAGCTGCCTGTTTGATTACCTCAGTTGACGAATTAATTTAGTAAAGCAATTACACTGTTGATTATTTTTACTGAACCAAATTAATAGTTAGACAATTTAGCTAAATTCATTTACGTGTTTGCAAAAAGTCATAATCATCTTAACTTTTTCCTTTGTTTTTCCTGTGAAAAATTGTATCTCAAAATTAAAAACCATGTAAAGTTAAATGAAGTGGAAAAAAATCAAAGGTAGTTACAACTCAAGTGATATTTTCTGTTTCTTGCTGTTAGGATCTAGCCTATAATGAATTAAAACTAATCACAAACATTTAACTTTCATCACAATTCTGAACAAAGTTTGACAGCTCACACTTCGATGGAGAAGGCAGTGAATTTACAGAAAGGTGTGGTCTGACCTAAAAGTGCGATTTAATTATTGCATGCTATGCTAGATTATAATCTTTAATTATTAATACTACAAAGTATAACAATATTTGATTCATGATAGCAAGTAACAATTTAACAAAAATAAAAGTCATTGTTACTTGATTCTGAAACATTACTATATTTCCATGGTGTTTACCTCACCTTAAAATTCTAAACAGAGTTAAAAGAATATTTTTACAAGAAAATCTACCATAAGCAATCACTCACTGTAAAGCTATAGTGTTATTATTATTATTATTATTTCAGGTCAGTAGTAAACTGCGAACAGAGAGAAGAAGTTACCAAACAAAAATTGTACCTCTAGGTATCTCTATTCATCTCTGTGAATTCTCTCTTACAGGCTAGTAGGAGTTTCCTTTCTTCTTTATGGCTAAATACAAATGCCTTGTGTATAAGTGACTCATTTTATTTATCCATTTGTCTTTTAATGGCAACCAAACTGTTTCCAAGTGTTTGGCCATTGTGTGTTTTGTTGCAATAAACATGAATATGCAAGATTACCTGTGGTGAGGTGATTTAGAGTCCCTCAGTTACATACCCAGGCATGTACAGCTGAGCCATATTGAAGTTGTATTATTAGCTGTCTAAGAAACCTCCATACAGATTCCTATGATGCTTGGACAAATTTTCACACCAGTAATGTATAAGATATTACCACTTTCCAGGTTTGTTGTCTATTTCCTCAGGCAGAGCTACTCTGAATGAGGTAGATGGAATCTTAATATAGTTCTAATTTGTATCCAACCTTCTAAAAATGTTGAACCTATTTTATATATGGATTTTCTGTATTTTTTATCCATCTATAAACATCACCCTTGAGAACTGCTTCTTCAATATAGTAATCCATTTATTTATTGAATTGTTTGGAGTTTGGGCGTTTAGCTTTTGGTTTTTTTCTTCTCTTGTTTTTGCTGCTTTTTATGCAACCCAGGACCACCTGATCAATGAGTGGCACTATCTTTAAGAGGCTTGACAATCCCATTTCAATTGTTCATGAAGAAAATGTCTCACAGACTTGCCTACAGGCCAGTCTGATGGAGATATTTTGTCAGCTGAGGTTCCTTCTTCCAAGATTAATATAACTTCTATAAAGTTGAGTAAACTAAGCAGAACAGATCATCAGCTAGCAATTTTTCTCATATTTTACAGACTACCTCTTCACTCATTTCATTTTTTCTTTCATTGAAAGATATTTTTTAATTTCATCTAACTCCATTTCTCAGTACTTGAACAGTACACTTGTTCCCAGTGTACTGAAGTCCTTTTCAGAAAGGTCTTGCCTAGGTGTAAGTCTTGTATGTTTTACCCATGTTCCCTCCAGTAATTTCAGTTTTAGGCATATTAAGGCCTGCTATACCAATTTAAGTTAATTCTTTTACATGTAAAGAGGGAGGAATCTGTCTTCATTCTACACATGGATTCCTAGTTTTTCTGTCATCATTTATTGAAGAGACTATATTTTCTCAGTTGTATAATTTTAGAATCTTTGTGAAAAATCAAATTTGTCTTTATTTCTAGGTTCTGAATGGTATTCAGTTGAATTACATGTCTGCTTTTGATGTCAGGACAAGTTATTTTTGTTACTAAGGCACAATAGTATGATTTGAAATTAGGTCTTATGGTATGCCCAGCATTGTTCATTTTGCTTAGGTTTGACTTTGTCTATCCAGATTTTTGTTTTTAATGTGTGTATAGTTCCATATGGATTTTGGATTACTCTTTTTCTACAATTATGAAGCATATAACTGGAATTTTTAATGCATTGAGTATTGATTTACAAAATACTTTTCAGTGTATATTAATTTGTTTAAAGAATCCAATAAATCATATTTAAATTTAAATCAAAGAAACATTCTTACATACATTTTAGATTTCTGAAATTATATAAAATTTTGTATTTTGGAATACATGTTAGAATTTCATATAGTAAATTTGTTTCTAAATAATAGGGGTGGGAAGATAAAATAAATAAAAGATGCAGTACTTCCTAATAGAACCTACTTAAACTTTTAATTGTCAACCCCTTTCAGACAAGAAAATTTTATGTGACCTCTAATATAAAAGTGTACAAGTGAAAATTTAATGGTAAAAATAATAAAGAAATTTATTTTTAAATTTTCATGATGAACATACAATTTTATAGTTTATTAAAGACAAAAGAAAATTCATACACTAAATGGATGATGTACTTGTCTCTTATGAATGAAGAATTAAATTGTGCCTGAATATTTAACACCATAGAGCACAGAGTATCTTTAACATTTTCAGAGTTAATTGTTATTTAATTTCATAACCTTCAATGCTAATAATGCCACTTATATTAAATATGTAGCACTAAATTGCAGAAGTACATTGGAGACACTATAGAAGTCTTTGAAATTCTGACTTAATCCCAAATTAAAATTCATTCAATAATTATTTTTAAAAGTCAAATCAGCAACTCAAACAGCCATATCTGAAATCAAACATACTAACAGGATAGAATTTAATAATGTACTAATTTGATACATGCTGAGAAAGGTGGTAGGAAAGCATAAAATCTTGTTTTCTGTAACTTAACATGCTTCTGTAACAGCAGAAGCCTCGCGGGGTAAAACAACTGCTATTCAAATTCACAATAGTCTCAGTTTTGAGCTGATGTTTTTCAGGCATATGGTGTTGGGTGATGTAATGGGGATATGCAAAATGGAAACTGCACATGCATGTTTTGAATCAAGGATGCATGCAGTAAAGCAGCAAGAGGCCACATGGACAAACCTCAACAAAATCACCTGGAATTCATGCCACGCTTGATTTAGAATAAATTTTTGGTTCTTTCTTGTTCAGAATTTTTTTCCTATCACCAAATTGTCTGTAACCCAACATGATTCAACATAGAATTGCAACTCATTATTTAAGAAACTGGACTCTAGACATTATCAAATGTCTCACAAAATAATTTTGATATTAATTATTGCATTATACTCAGCTTAATTTATTCCAACAATCCCTACTAATTTTTTTCGAGACAGTGTTTTTCCATGTAGCTTTGTGCCTTTCCTGGATCTCAGTCTGTAGCCCAGGCTGGCCTCAAATTCACAGAAATCTACCTGCCTCTGCCTCCCAAGTGCTGGGATTAAAGGCATGTGCCACCACCGCCCAGCCCAATCCCTACTCATTTTTCTTAATAGGTTTTTTTCCTCACCCTTATTTATATGTAAGGCTTAGGGCACATATTATGATTTAGCTATAAAACAATGTTCCTGGGGTAAACAAGTGAAAACTATATATTTCTTTTCTCAAAGAACTTTCATAATACAGAGAAGAGACTGTTTAACACACTTGATAGGATAAGTGTAGTAGGACAGGCCCATAGGGTCCAGGAAATTGGCTCAAACCAGTTGCCAAGGCATGCACATAATATATTTCCTTATGAGCCAACCTGGAGTCTTCCTGAGGACCTAGCAACAGGTACTGTCAGAGTTCCTGATCATGCCTAGCTAATGAGGGATGACCATGCTATGTCACTGATTGGGACGCAGCCTGGGTGCTGGGAGGAGGGTATATAAGGCCCTCCCTGTTATTGAATAAATGAGTCTGCTATTTGCCTTCACCTGACTCCCTGTGTTTGTATCATTGACACCATGCCTTCTTATCACCACCAACAGGGAGCCATTAGGACCCAGCAACAGATAAGTGCTCTGGAAATGAAGGGAACCTAAGCAGACATGAAGAAAAAGCACCACTGAGGCAATGTTGCAGAAAAAATGAGCCCTCTGCCAAAGGGATGTAACTGGAATTGAGATTGGAAGAATGAAAAGGGTAATGCATAAGAGAACAGTATTTTCATTATAATACAAGATAGAGAACAATTTTATACAACATTCATTTTCAACACCAAAAGTACAATAGTCAGTTTCATTAAAGCATTTGAACTTTTATCACAAACAGAAGCTGTGTAAACTTCTACTTTCTCAGTGTTAAGAAAATTCCTATTACTAACGTACATGTTCTAGTTTTGTTTCTGGCACTGTGATTAAACTTCCTCATGAAAAGCAGCTGAGAAGAGGCAGGGTTTGACTTACAATCCCATTTCTGCAGGAAATTAATCACATCCACAATCAAGAGTAGAGAAAGACACACGGACTTTTGCTTGCTGGTCAGGTTTTCTTCACTCTCAAGTTCAGGGCCCAGCCCATGACTTTATGCCACACACACACACACACACACACACACACACACAGAGAGAGAGAGAGAGAGAGAGAGAGAGAGAGAGAGAGAGAGAGAGAGAGAGAGAGAGACTATCTTTTCACTCATATTAGTAATCAAAACAACTTCCTATATATATGCCCATAGGCCCATAAGATCTAGATCATAACTTTTTAACATTCTGTTCTCAAAAGAACCCAGGTTTTATCAATTGACAGTAAAAATTAATCATATAGTGCAAAATGCAGTGATTGTTAAAAATGACAAAACCAACTAGCTATTTCATATATCAAAGGAAAGTATATTTTAGCTATCCAATTATTTTGTAATAAACTATAATCATTGTTTCTCAAGAGGAAGTCATATAATATATATATTCATGCAGGAGAGAGGATGATGAAGTGGCATTTGACAAAGTTATTTCATATTGTATATTATGCCGTTAAATATTTTTATTTCCATTCCACTTCCACTGCTAATCTATGTAATAAAAAATGAAACACTGTAAAAGCTTATTACTACTGTTTTCTGCCTTATTAGACAAGATAAATACTGTAATCTCCTTTCATAGCTCAAAGTGAGGTAGAGTGATTTAATTACCTGTGAATAAAAGCAATTTAGGCAATTCTTTCTCATGATCATCACAGAGAATCAAGAGACAAAAATGCTTAATAATCAATAACAGTGTCAACTGAATACCAATGGTAAGTCCCTCTGATTTCAATGACATTGTTTAGCAGAGTGAGATCCCACTGGCTTCAGACATTTGGGGCACTCTCCATGGCAAGATTAATTACAGTCTTTGTATCTCACATACTTCTCCTCCTGTACCTACCATTTCTTAACTTTATAAAAATCTCTCTTGTGCACTTTAGTTGCTATGATGGCTAGTTTAATGTAGGCTTGAAACAGTCCAGAAGCATTGTGGGAAAAGGAACCTCCACTGAGGAAATGCCCCTACCAGTTTGTCCAGTGGGCAAGCCTCTTGGGTATTTTCTGGATTGATGAGTGTAGTGGGTGGACCTAGTCTATTGTAGGCTCATTCTGGCAGCTGAACTTTATAGTATAACTGTTTCCTAAGTAGTATTATCTGTAAAGAAATGAAAAGGCTATAAAAAGTAATTGAGACATGATACCAGAGGCCAGTATAGATCGTTGGCAAAAGTGTAGACTGAGTAACAGTGGAAATCCTAGGGCTGAAGGGGTCATAGAGAAAAGTTGAGTCTTTACACTGTGTTTCAGGGGCAGATTGCCTGAAGAGAGAGCCTGGGAGAACCTATTGATGGAGGAGCAGGCCAGTTGTAGTGTAGACCCTATCATTTTGGAGATTCTAGTACCGTAAGATGACCACTAGGTACAGCAGCAGCAGTAGCATGCAGCCAGACTTAGTCTAGGAAGTAAGCTGTGTGTGCTGCCAATGAAAGATCTGGATCCCTTCAAAGAGAAATGGATCCCTTTAAAGCTCAGAAGGTTTTGAGTGAATCCCAGATGTCCAAAACTGAGTTTTTCACACTCTTGGGTTTTGGTTTCATTTTACTTTGCTCGTGACTATATCCTGCTTCTTCCACCTTGGAGTAAGAAAGTATGTAATTTTATTTATTTATTTATTTATTTATTTATTTATTTATTTATTTATTTATCCATTCATTCATTCCTTCATTCATTTAATTTTGATGGAGACCACAGGGAAAAAAAAACTTTGGAAATGAGACTTGATGTTGGTCTAACTGAATGGTTACTTATAGAAGAATACAAATAGATCCATACATACACCCTGCACAAAACTCAACTCCAAATTGATCAAAGACATCACATACAATCAGATACACTGAATCTGATAAAAGAGAAAGTAGGGAACAGCACTGCAAATAGCCTTCACACCTATGTTGTAGTGTCTTTGGTACAGGAATATACTCTGAACACTGTCAAAATAACCCAGCTATATCACTCTTGGGCATATATCCAAAGAATGCTCAGTCATATCATAAGGATTCATGCTCTTCTGTGTTCATAGCAGCATTATTCATAATAACCAGAACCTGGAAACAACCTAGATGCCCCTCAATGAAGAATGGATAAAGAAAATGTGGTACATATACACAATGGAGTACTACTCAGCAGTAAAAAAACAATGATATCATGAAATTTGCAGGCAAATGGATGGAATTAAAAAATATCATCCTGAGTGAGGTAACCCAGATTCAGAAGGACAAACATGTACTCATTCATAAGTGGATACTGGATATAAAGCAAAGGATAACCAGACTACAATCCACAGCTCCAGAGAAGCTAGCTAACAAAGAGGACCCTAAGAGGTTCACATGAATCACCTAGGGAAGAAGAAATAGATTAGATCTCCATGAGTAAACTGGGGATAGGGGGGCAATGGAGGATAGGAGATGGAGCATGAGAACATAAGGGAACGGGATGGTTGAACTGGAACAGGAACAGAGACAGACATTATGCAGAAAGAAAGACATTGGAACACTGGGGCCTAAATAGGATGTCTCCGTCAAATTCCTCCCCTGGGAGCTCAGGAAGCCCTGAGGGAGAAGATGGAGAAAGAGTGTAAGAGCAGGTGGAATACAGGAAACTAAGAAAACAAGGCTTTCTCAATCAGTATAATCAAAGCTCATATGAACTTACAGAGATTGAAACAGCATGTGCAGGGCCTGCATGGGTCTATGCCAGGTCGTCTATGCTTATATTAAGGCCTCAAGTTTAGTGCTTTTATGGGATTTCTGAGTGTACAAATGAGTGGGTCTCTGATGCTTGTGCCTTCTCTTGACCTCTTTTCTTTTTGTTGATTTGTCTTTCCCAAGTTTGCTGTGGTTGTTTTTGTTTTATCTCATTATATTTTAAATAGTCTAATTTAAAACGAATGAATGAATGAATGAATGAATGAATGAATGAATGAATGAAAACCTAGCCACTATGGTAAAGGTTAAAAACTGAACTGTCATTTATAACTCCTGGGAGAGGAAAAACCAGTTTTATTCACTGGAGTGAAACTAGGTATATCAACTACCGCAGGAGAGACCTCATGTGCAGGAGTAGCTGACTGTCATATAAAGGGCTCCACAGGTTTTGTGTGTGTGTGTGTGTGTGTGTGTGTGTGTGTGTGTGTGTGTGTGT
>CABHPQ010157551.1:28994-50351 GCA_902168405.1 Peromyscus aztecus
TGTGTGTGTGTGTGTGTGTGTGTGTGTGTGTGTGTGTGTGTGTGTGTGTGCTTTTATTGGTTTACAGTTTGTTAGTTTTGTTTTTCTCTTTGGGTGTTGTTTTGTTTTCTTGGTTTTCAGAATTTTTTTATTGTATTGGATTTTTGTCTCTTTTTTCAGAAAGAACATAAAATTGGATGGGTAGGGAGCAGGGAGGATCTGGGAGGACTCAGGAGAAGGGGGGAATACTATTAAAATATATTTATATTTAAAATTGTTTTAAATAATAAAATAATGAAAAATAAATGAAAAAGAAAATAAAACTAGTTATGACACCTGAACCACTGCAGTATTAGAAAGGAGAGACCATTGGTATTTTTTTGTTGCCTGAGAATTTCTGTATTTCAGAAAGTCCATCCCTTGTAATGAAATTACTAAGTATCTAGGAGGCAAATTCCCTTTTTAAATATGTAGTCTACAGTGTGGTGTGAAATGTTGAAGTTAATTCATCTACTCTTTACTCAGAACAATTTTGTCAGCACTGAGTGCCTCTACCAAACATTTAAAAAGATGATATGGAATTTTTATTAACATTTTAAGAGGTTTCAATATTGTCGAGATTCTTATAGATATTTCTTTACGAATAAAATCTAGGAATAGAAATAAATTTACTTAATTCTAAATTATATGGTTTACTCAGTAAAGATAATACTTTAATATACCCTCCAAACAAACAAACAACAAAACTCAAACCAAACAAACAAGAAAGTGCTTACAGCTCTTTCAGAGCTTGGCTTCCGGCACCTCTATTGAGTGATTTACACCTGTCTGTAACTCCAGCTCTAGGGTGATCCAATGTCTCTGGCCTCCATGAATACCTGCGCTCTCATACTCATCCTCCCCCACTTAAACATAATTAAAAATATATCTTTAAAAGCAGAAAATTAGTTATGGTGAAGAGGGTATGGGTGATATGACAGATTGAAAGTCATGAATACCCAAGCCAGATATAATTGGGAATTTTCCGCTTTCTACTTACTATTGGTATAACTCAGAGGACAATTTGTCTCTAAGGCTTAGTGTTCTCTTTTAACTTGTAAAATGAGAATTGCCACTTTTACATTGTAATGAGATAAAGAGAATGTTGCCCATAGCAAGCACTGGGAAATTGCTAATGAATCAATGCATCCAAAGGTTTCATGTTAGCTGCTAGATCATTTAAATTGAACTCATCTTTTATCTACTTAAATATTCCAGAATGCTTTTCCCTATTGTTTAAGATCTTATGGAATATAACATTACACATTATTTTGTATTATACAGACTCATGATAATGCAATGCTAATCATTTACAGACATCATGAAGTTACAAAATTACGGTCTCAGTGAGATACTTCATAAAGTTACAAGTGAAACTCTTGAGCAGAATGAACTAAACCTCAGTGGAAACAAATAGTTGTGACACAAAGTATTCACTTCTTTCCTAAGGACTCTGTCATTGTGAATAATGTGAGCCTCCCCATTGCTATGAATTTTGGGACCTGGGTATTGTAGTTTTATACAAATATACCTACATATCCACCTATCTATACACACACACACACACACACACACACACACACACACACACACACATATATATGTATGTATGTACATATATATACATACACACACACATATATATACATACACATACACATACACACACACACACACACATATATATATATATATGTTACAATTATGAACAGTTTTAATCTCATACTATACTTTGGTGCTCTCCACCTTCTTAACCTCTTCCAGATATAACTGTTCATCACCTTTGGTACATAAAGTGTGACCCAGTGTCTTTTAATAAGGAGAAGAGGTGAAGAGACACAAATCATGAAATGCTAAACGGTATGTCACATTATTTCACATTTTAAGAAATGTAATGCAAATATTTGTAGCAAAATAAAAAGAAAAGTCTTGCTAATATCTTCTGCAATCTGGAGAAAGTTTCTAGTATGACATCAGGCACTCAGTTATTTACTGAGACTCAATCTTGAGCAATTCTATTGTCTCTCTATCAGTCAATTACATCTATCTATTCCATCAGGTCAGGGCACTGGCAGCCATGGAGCACTATACAGATGCAAATATGGGATTCAGACCAGTTCCTCATGGGCTCTTCTAAGACTACAAATGTCCTCTTTAGTTCTTACTATATCTTGCTCAAATCTCCCTGACCCAACATAGTATCTTTTCTTTCCAGTTCTTCTTTCTTTCTTTTTTCTGGCTCTATTCTTAATAGATTTTAAAAATTAGTTTTGAGGATAAAAATTGTAAATCTAGACCAACAGAAGCAGAACAAAGCATGTCTGTAGGTCATATGAATATATGCCCACCATCTTAGTAAACTGATGAGAGATTTATGGAGATGTTTCAAAAGGTGATATTTTAAAAAATTACATCAATTAAGATGTTGCTGTGTGAATTTGTTCTGTCAAAGTGTGCACAGGCTAGCCGTTCCAGCCACAACTGTGAAATTATTCTTCTTTATACAGTGAAATCCTCTTTCCAACCTCATTTGCAAAATGATGTGCTCTCCTGTAAGAGAAACTTGGCATGTGTGTCTGTTCATTCTCTATATCTCAAAAATGCTTATTTCAAATATGTTTATGGCTTGAGGCTTAAATGAATTATAGCCATAATCTACTCTTTAAATGATATAGCATTTATGTGATAAAATTCTTAGAACATAGGGCAATTTTGCTAAAGCCACATTGCTGAAACCTTGGACTGGAAAGAATTCTGTTCCCTGGGCCATATAATCTAGGCATAACCATTTAATCAAAAAGTTCAACAGGAGCACTGGGGACTAAAGGAATGCCTTTGAAGAAGCATATGCAACTGTGTGATTGAATTTTTCTTTACTTGTTAACATCCACACTTATGTTCTCAAAACCATAAATCAAGTCCTCAAATGTCCTTCAAAATGTTGGATGAAAGAAATAAAAGCAATACTTTATTTCCTACCGCAATTCACAGTCAGATGGTAAAATGTAGGGTTTGTGGTCAGTCAAACTTTTGATTTTATGGATTTTAGATCAAACTCACTGCTTTCTGCTTTATGTTTGGGCACCATTCAAGCTAAAGCTTTGAGGCTTTTAGACCTTGTAAAGCACCAGGTAGCCAGTCAAAGGATAAAGAATTCAGTGCAAGTCAGATTGGTGCATTCATTTCAAAAGCATAGACACCTTCACACCACCTGGATGTAGCATGGAGTTGCCTATTTCTTTTGTTTCTACAAAGAAAATCAAAAGTATCTTAAACAGTTTGCTAAGATTGCTGCCTGATAAAAATAAATTTATGTTGAGAAAATATTGAAATTGATCAGCTTCTACAAAGAGCAATGATTATATGAACTAATGAAGTCCTGTCAGATTCCATGATATGATTATTTCAAATATAGATAATGACAAAATCAGATTTTAAAATGTTATTTTAAATAGCTTCCATTATCATTGGAGCTTCAAGATGTAGTACTTAACTAAATTTATTCATTGTCTGACCCAATTCACTAGAACATTCTTTGAAGGAATGAATATGCTTTGGACAGTTTAATGTGATGACCTTTCATTGTTTTCCACTTTTGTATTAAATTGAACTTGTTTTACTTTGTAATGAAGCACATTTTCAAGCAATGTGTACCTATAGAAACAGCTGTCATCGTTTCCTGTGCAATAGGTTGATCTGCCGTGTTTGGATTATTCATTATTGTTTCTTTGCAATTAGGTATGTCTTAACCAGCTCTAAGACAATGTACGTTTTCAGAGAAAGGGAAGGTAATGTACCAGTGTTCCCTGGAATGGAGTTGGATTTCACAGGGCAGGGTTATAGTTTGAAGACATAATTGGTGAAAATTTAAGTGCAATTATTTATATATATGTTAAATAACTATATATATATATATTTAGTAAGCACTTTGTTTTGAAATGTTATTAAAGCATGTGCTATATATTCTTTTTGTCTCAGTCAGTGCTAGATATGCAATAACAGGTCAAAAGGGACTCCCAATTAATATTTTTTATATTTTATTTTTAATTAAAATAAAATTATATCATTTCTTCCTCTCCTATCATCAATACAATATCTCTCATGTCCCCATCCCTCCAACCTATGCCATTCCCCCATCACTCTTTTTCAAAATAATGGCTGTTTGTTAATTATTATTGTAACACACATATGTTATAATATATATGTTATATTCACATATAATTATCTGTAATGTATAATTATATATATATATGTGTGTGTGTGTGTGTATGTGTGTGTGTGTATATATCACAACATATTGAATCTGTTTAGTGTGACTTGTATGTATATGATTTAAGGGCTGGTCACTTTGTATTGCATAACCACGTAACCAATTATTGGGCTTATACCTGGAAGAGGATAATTATTCCTCTCTCCTCAGCCATTAGTTGCCTGTAGTTCTTTGTCTAGGATGGAACCCAGTGATATGTCCTTCTACAATGTAAGCATATCTATTGATACTGTAATCATTCCAATTGTATTTAGGGAGCTATTATTGAGGTGTTATGGATATGGCTTCCCTGTCATTTCCAAGATACAGAATCTCACAGCAGACTTCCTGATCTTCTCACTCTTACAATATTTACACCCCATCTTCAAAAACATTTCCTGGTCTTTAGGTGCAAGTGTTGTGTTGTAGATTTGTCCATTGGGCTGGAATTAAACCACAATCCATTGATATCTACATTATGACCTGTTGTAGTTTTCTGTAATTATTTCCAGTTGCTGTAAAGAGAAGCTCCTTTGATGAAGCACAGAGCTACACTTATCTGTTATTGTAAGTTTTTGAATGCAGCTAGGAATTACGATCTAGTAAAGTGACTGTACTGTATTCTCTTCTAAGATCTCCAACTTCACGAGCTATGAGAATTTGGCTTATTTTCTTGTAATGGCCATGATTTCCACATTATTGAGTGGGCATTGAGCCAAATTAGATGGCTATTGATTACAACCAAGACATGGGTGCCACAATTACACTCTTAGGGATAACTTGTCCTGCTGGTCATTATTATAATTCACTGGTGTCATAGCTTGATTGTGTCCTATTGCAATACTACAGATAGTATGAAAAATAGCAGAATCCTTGAATGGAAGTAGTGGATTTAATATTGATATCAACAGCAGTAGCTAGAATGGTAGCATGATGTTTCCACGGTTTACTCTTGTCTTGTAAATTGACACAGTTCCTATGACAGATATCTATACATGACATTCTGTATACCAATGCAGATGAGTACTGGGCTTGAAAAGTCACCCAGCCATTTTCAGTAGAGAATGATGCCTGCCTTTTATTCTTTGGAGAGGTATTTTTCCATGCCCTGTGGTTTCTCATGGTAAATATATCTCTCAGAACCAATCTAGGCAAAGAACTTTTTACATTTTTGGTAGACACACCAGTATTTTCCTTTTATAACACTTGATTGCAAGACAAATTTAAGGTCTCCTGCCTATTGTTCCTAGAGTAATTATTGTAAAACCCAAATATATTGTTTTACCTGTAAGATTCACTGCCCATAATATTATTCTCTGAAATAACTAAAGAAGTAACTGTGGAAAATTCACAAAATGTAACTCAAGGATGGACATTTCAGTGCAAAATGTCATATCCTTCAGCCATTCATCACTGAACGGGAAAATGTACCTGCCATTCTGAGAATTTCTTTTATGAATTTCTGAGTAGAGATATAACTTTTTTTTTTGGTTTTTTGAGACAGGGTTTCTCGGTGTAGCTTTGAGCCTTTCCTGGAACTCACTTGATAGCCCAGGCTGGCCTCAAACTCACAGAGATCCGCCTGGCTCCGCCTCCCGAGTGCTGGGATTAAAGACGTGCGCCACCCCTGCCCGGCGTGATATAACTTTTGAATCTGTTACTAAGTGAGGATGTTTTGATGTCACTTACCAGGTGCATACATTTATTCAGTGGCAGTAACCACTAGACAGTGTGCTAAGACTGCGAATAAGTTAACTTTGATTCTCATAACTCATAAGAAGTATAGACTGTAATGCTACTAGAAGTATTTTATATCTGAGAAACTATGATTTGCAGAGGTTAATGAAATTGCTGAGGTCTTTCAGCTAGATGTTATTAAAGGCAAAATTCAAACTTAGACAAATAAGTCACACAACCAGTTTTCTGAACCACTAGTTCAGTGTCTATATCTTCAGTGTCCAGAACAAACTAGAACAAAAATAAATATTTTGAAGGTTTTCAGGGAGCTGAATAAATGTATCAAGTATGAGTAAATGAATGAATCAAAGTTTTCTGGAGTAACTTTTAATTTGATAGAGTAAATTCACATTAAAAAATTAGATTGGTCTAAACCCAAGAAAGATCCATCCTTAAAACATCATAGACACTAAATTTGGAACAATGTATTCATAAAAGAGAGAAACAAAATATTATAAACTATAAAAGTATTATTTTGTAGATTATCAAAGGTTGCTGAGTTTGAAATAAATATGTAAGTATAAGTAATAGTTATACATATACAAAATATGGCAATGCACAATGAGTCTGCAAATTCTCCATAATTTCATTGCATATTTAGTAGTTTTAGGATGATTACCATAAGTAGTATAACAAAATCCTCCATTAGATTCCTTATATTTAAAATGTGAATGATGGCTGGACATTCCCAAAGGACCCTTCTGGCTCCACCATTCATAAAACCTAAGATTTATACTGTATGTATCACTAGTGTGAACCAGGTTTTCTTTTAGTTTCAGAGATTTTTTCCCCTTTATCTAAGTCTATAGACTAGTGCTAATTGTCATTCTTAATTTATAGGGCAAGTTGTAAGGAAACAAAATCCACTGGGGACAGTACAAAGCATCAACAATCAGAAGAGGGTAGAGTGGGAGGCTTGCTGTGCATGCACTGAAACAGCTGTTTTATAAACCTTAAGCATCTGGGGAAGCCATATGGGAAAAGGCTGTCCACTGTGCTTTTGATCCCTTCATGTCAGCAATGGAGTAATGCCTTCCCTTATGCTTCATGAGCACCAGCCTGGTCGACCCATGCCTAGGGCTACCTTTCTCCCTTGCTTCTTCCTAGGACATGGCATCAGAATGTTGCTAATGTGTAAGTGAATTTATGGTAAAGTTCTGGAGGAAGTTGAGCTTAAGTATTACATTAATTAAGCTGAAGAAGTCAACACTGTGCTGAACAAAAGGGGAAAGAGAGCATAAGTAAAGGGTAAAGTTTAAAAATATGTGTGTAGAACTGCATATTCTGTTTAAATGCTGTTTGAATATTTACACTTGATCCGCTAAGAATCCTCTGTGTATATCATAATTATTTCCATTTTGTAGAGAGAAGAATTTGCTGGATCAGATAGTTGTTTTGAAGCCCACAAATAGCAACTTTGGCCTCTGGATTCAAATAGGAATCTCCTATTACAAATTCCATAGCTTTTTTTCCATTTGTACAACACGTTAACATTCCCCGCAAGGGAACATACACTCAACAATATTGAACATTCTAAAATGAATTGTATATACATGGAAAGAAAATATCTTTATGAAATAAGAATTATTTGCATAAGTTTTCATTTTAAAATAATTTAAGTGGATTTATTCTTTATGAACAGAAACTTTTCCCACAAAGATTTGACCTGATGTCTCTTACTCTGTCACAAAGAAAACAGTTAGTGGAGAATATGTCTTATATTTACAATGAACAGTAATCAAGCATGATTTGATTCATGTAATAAAGCCATAGAGATAAATTTTTTACTAGACAAAGTCACAATTGTAGTACAACTCAAGCTGAAGATATGAGTTATATTAAAAGTTGGGTAACTTAGTGGATGGATAGATGCATTAGCAGCTAACAACACTTAATTTTTTATAGCTGACACATGTCCAGTTCCCAACAACTATATAGCAGCTTTCAAAGTCCCATAATTTCAGTTCTGTAGAACGGGATCAGACACCCTTTTCTGACCTCTACAGGCACCAAGCATGCATGTGACACACCCAAGGACACTTGAACAAAACAGGTATGTGTGCTCTAACAAATAAATGTAAGTAGAAGTTGTTAAAGCCAGTCAAGAAAGGAACTTTTGTGAAAACTCATCTTTTCCTTGCATAAACACTGGTTTGTGAACTTAGAGAACCAATCAATCCTTATCTCACACCATGATTCCTTTTTTTGCTAAAAAAAAATTCTTGTGAAATTAAATTCTCACCATAAAATGTATTGTCATGCTATCTGCTTTGTATTCTCTAAAATTACTTCTTATTCACACATATTTAACTATCTTGCATATATGAAACAATAACTTCCTCTTATGACAATGAAGAGAAGGAATTAAGTACTTGAGTTGAAAGGAATTTGTATTCATTTTACTAAAGACTAATTGATAGTAACTAACTATACTCTCAGTTAAAATCTCTTAAGAAGACATCTTGTTCGTGTTTCCTGAATGATGTTCATTTCTGTCCAGGTTGAGAAAAAGCCAGATGTATCCTCCACGAAGGGAAATAGCAGACTCCTGAGCCATGGGTAGAAGCTCTAGGTCATTATAACACCAGAACAAGCTCACTTTTGTATTTGAAACCACTGCACTGCTGCTTCCCTTCCTCATTACTTACCTCATATTTAATAACATCAAACAAAAATAAATTGAAACCACAGTTCCTCCATTTGTTTAGTTGTATGACCAATGGGTTGAAAATAGAAGCTATTGGATGATTCATAGAAAGCTCATGAAAGGGAAAAGGTAGTTGGCCCCCCAGGATGCCCATATCCTCTGCCCTTTTTTTTCCTTTTTTAATTTTTTGTTGCCCCTATCTTCTGCCCTTTTCCCCCTTTTTTATTTAAAAGTTCCCCCTCCCTCCTCTTTTCCACCTTCCCACCCCACTCCCTCATTGACTTTTCAGAGAGGGTAAGGCCTCCCTTTGCAATTCAAAAATCCAGCACATCCAATTGAGGCAGTACCAAATACCTCCCTCCTGCATCTAGGCTGAGCAAGATATCCCTCCATAGGGAATGGGCTCCAAAAAGCCACTTCATGCACTAGGGATAAATCCTGGTCCCACTGTCAGGGGCTCCACAAGCTACCTAAGACACACAACTGTCACCCACATTCAGAGGGCCTAGTTTGGTCCTATGTAGGTTCCCCAGCTGCCAGTTCAGACTCCATGAGCTCCCACTAGCTTGGATCAGCTGTCTCTGTGGGTTTCCCCATCATGATCTTGACCTCCTTGCTCATATAATTCCTCCTCCATCTATTCAACTGGACTTCAGGAGCTCTGCTCAGTGCTTAGCTGTGAATCTCTGTATCTGCTTCATCTACATTTGCTTTCATCAGTTACTAGATGAAAGTTATATGACAATTAGAGTATTTATCAATCTGATTACAGGGGATGATCAGTTCAGTCACCCTTTCCATTATTGCTTGGAGTCTTAGCTGGGATCATCCTTGTGGATTCCTGGGAATTTCCCTAGCACCAGGTTTTCCCCTAACCTCATAATGGCTCCTTCTGTCAAGATATCTCTTTCCTTGCTCTTCCTCTCTGTCCCTCTGCCAACGCAACTATACAGTTCCTTCATGTTCTTATCCCTCCCCACCACTACCCCTGCCCCGTGCTCCCAGTTTACTCAGGAAATCTTATCTATTTCCCCTTCCTAGGAGACACATGTGTGTTCCTTTTAGGGTCCTCCTTGTTACCTAGCTTCTCTTGTGTTGTAGATTATAGACTGGTTATCCTTGGCTTTATGTCTAATATCCACTTATAAGTGAATATATACCATGTTTGTCTTCCTGTGTATGGGTTACCTCACACAGGATAATTTTTTCTAGTTCCATCCATTTGCCTGCAAATTTCATAATGTCATTTTTTTTTAGCACTTAGTAATACTCCATTGTCAAAATATATCACATTTTCTTTATCCATTCTTCAGTTGAGGGACATCTAGGTTGTTTCCAGGTTCTGGCTATTAAAAATAATGCTGCTATGAACATAGTTGAGCAAATGTCCTTGTGGTATGATCATGCATCCTTTGGGTATATGGCCAAGCGTGTTGCTGGACCTTGAAGTAGATTGATTTCCAGTTTTCTGAGAAACCACCATATTCATTTCCAAAGTGGTTGTACAAGTTTGCACTCCCACTAGCAGTGGAGGAGTGTTCCTCTTACTCCACATCCTCTCAAGCATAAGCTGTCCTTCTTTATGAATGGAAGTCAGCATTGTGAGGACTAGGGATCTGCTGTTGACTGGAAACTGGAGAAATAAGGGTTAAATACCCTAAGAAAAAAATAAGCTACTTGTTGGCCTAGATTACAGATCTTTTTTTCCCAACCCAAGACTGACACTACTTTACTACAGGATTGAAATGCTGATGTTTATGACAACTGTTGTCATTTGGATGATCAGATTTCTGCATTTATTTGACCATACTGTCTGAAAATATTTCCTTGAATATTATCATATTCAAGTTATATCCAGATAAGGACTTAATGACTCATGTCTGGTCTAGTATATGGCTTTGTTAACTGGTTATATCTAGACATATTTTTAAATCAGAACAAACAGAACCAACACAGAGTAAAAAAAAAAAAATAAGTTGAGGCTATGCTGAATCCCCTTGGGAAGCCTTGCCTTGGAAGAGGTGGGAAAGGGTGGTGGATTAGGGGAAGGCTGGGGGATGGGAGGAGGGAGGAGAGGGGATCTGGGGTTGGTATGTAAAATGAGTAGAAAATTTCTTAATAATATAAAAAAGAAAAAATACAGCAGAAAATGGAAGTAGAAAAGATGAATAATTGGTAGCCCCACCTCCTTTCCAATATAGTATTAACGTACTGTAACATCTCAAGTCTCCAATTGGAAAGGAAATACCAAGAGTTGATACTTAAATTATAATCAACATTGTATCAGTTTTCTATAGCTAAATTATTGAAAGTTTTTTTTTGTCCTTTAAAAATTTGTCACTAGAAAGATAATTAGTAAAATTTAAATGTTCCAAATTTATGCATGTCTTCATATCATTTTCTAAACTAAGATTGATAAAGTTCCAGTTCAGGGTAGCTTTATTTAGTAATATTAAGTAATATTATAACAATTTAATTATACCTTCATGGATGTTCTTTACTTAATTTTCATGCAAACTATAATGTAATTACTGTAACTCAGTTGAAAAAATTACTTTTACTGCATTGCCTTTTGTGAACTGTGAGTTTATTCCTCTCATTGTATAAGAAACCTATTTTGTTTTCTAATGATTTTCTTTGTCTTTATCATATATAACAAATATTTTTTCATTACTATTTTTAAAATTTCTTTGACAAAAATTAAATTAGATTAGTTTTAGCTTCAGTTTAGTACAACTCATGTATGTGAAGTTTAATTGCTAATTTTCTAAACTACTTTTGCAGATTTTAAGAAAAAGTAAATAAATAATGATTTCTTCCACTAAGGTATTTTGTATAAAACAGCTAAGTAATAATTTGTCATCTGTATGGATATTCATTTTTTATTTATTTAAAATGCTATTATTTATTCTACTGGTTTGCATTGATGCTATTTTTAAACTATGTTTGGGGAGTTGTTTACTCTTTTTCCCTTTTCAGTTTTCTAAAACACATTTGAAAGTATAAATTTCCTTCTTTGTCCGTACATAAAACTTATACTCTGGGCTATCATATAATCACTGCTCATTTACTAAACTGTACTTTATATTTTGTTCTTTTTCTCTACTAGCTTCTTTTGTATATTTCAGCTCTATGGGTATGATAGCACATGTTAACAAAGACTTAATGATATACGATGTTCTGTTTGAAACCGGTGGTTTACAAAAGATAGTAAACAATATTTGAAATAACAGTAATAGTTATCCTCTTTGAGATATCTTTTTTCAATTTTTGATACCTTTGGTGTCTAAGTATCTTAATCATCCAATGCTAGAATTAGGTAAGTGCATTCTTATGCATAGTTTGAAAATATGGAGGAGTGAAAAGTAAACAATAGTGTTACATCCCAACTCTCCTGTAATTTATTTTTTCGCTTCTCATAGTTTCCTTCCAGCTTCATGACTATATTCTCAAGCACACATCTGTAAGTGCATAAACATTAAAATCTATGATCCACACTGGAATGAAAAAGGGCACTATTTTTTTCTTCTTAGTCTGGGATGCTTTGCTTAACACTTTGTACTACAGTTTCATCCAGTTACATAATGTATAATATCCAGTTCCATCCAGTTCCTGAAAAATGTTTTATCTTCAGTGGGTAGTCTTTCATAGAGTTAAAAGAACTCATCTTTCTCCTACATTTTCTATGTTTACTTATTGATTAAATTAGTCTTTTAAATGTCCTCGGTTTACTGAAGAATATATCAGAGACAGTTGAAAGGTTTGTTGACATGCAACTATCCCTTTTAAATTTTTTTAAATTTTTTGAAAATATGATATAATTACATCATTTCACACTTTTCTCCCTGCAAACCTTCCTATATACCCTCCATTTTCTATGTGTAATCCATGAATTTTTCATTAATTGTTGTCCTCTAATAAAATAGGCAGAAGATCTACTGAAGTATCTACCCTTAATGTGGATTTTGAGGTTTATAATTCATTGAATATTTTTCAATACACTAGTGGTATCTCAAAGTAGAAAATAATATATTTAAAGTATATAGTTTTAGTTCTAAGTGACAAAATGATGACTTGTTTGTGTCAAC
This sequence comes from Peromyscus aztecus, assembly GCA_902168405.1. NCBI lineage: Eukaryota > Metazoa > Chordata > Mammalia > Rodentia > Cricetidae > Peromyscus > Peromyscus aztecus. Next base: position 41,734 of record CABHPQ010157551.1, read on the forward strand.
TTTTTAATTCTGTATTTTATGATTCTGTTTACACATAACTAAAAATGTTATCTGCATAATATTTTTATTTTTACAGTGCTTTTCAGATTAAAAAAGTCAGAAAGAAATCAAATGAGTGTCTTAGATCACAAAACTAGTAAAAATGGATAAAGAGATCAATCTTGGGAATTTTCTTGCTACCCTGAATTAAGGCAGTATGGCAGAAGCAACCATAAACTGAACAAGGTTTTTACACACCTTGTGGACTGAGGAACTGACAGGTAAGTGCATGATATAAATGCACTAGGAGATGGGCACTTTATAAGGAGATAGCTGTATTTTTGAAGAAGCTGTATTTTGAAGTAAATGTAAAACTGAACTGCAATAGTTCTATGCTTTTATTATTAGTTAGTATAACTGATGTATTTCTTGTTCACATCATTCTATTTTTCAAGCTATTTGTAAGAATGTCTTCACCTGCTCTTAGCATTACATGAATTTTTCAGGGTATCATATGCAATAATAAAAAATAATAAAACAAATACATGAAAAAGGTCAACTATTAGTAGTATTTGAAAAATTATAGCTCAATGTTTATCTTTAAGTATACTCAGTTAAAACAACATTAAAATAAAATCATCATAATACATATGAAAGTAAACTAACTGTAAAGAAATTGAGGATAGACAACAAAAAAGGAAGTAAATGAATAAATCCCTTAAAGAAAGCAATTAAAAAAAAAACCAGACAGTTGAAGGAAATAAACAAAACTGCTCAAGACCTGAAAATGGAAGTAGAAGCAATAAAGAAAAACAAGCAAATAGGATCCTGGGGATGGAAATTCTATGTAAGTGAATAGGAACTACAGATACTAGCATCACAAACAGAATATAAGAGATGGAAAAGAGAACCTCAGGTATTGAAGAAATGAAAGAAGAAATAGATACATCAGTCAAAGAAAATGTTAAATCTGAAAAAAAATTCTGACACAAAACATGCAGGAATTCTTTGACAGTATGAAAGAAACTAACCCAAGAATAATAGAAATATAAGAAGAAGAATTTCAGCTCCAAGTCCCAGAAAATATTTTTTTTTGTTTTTTTGTTTTGTTTTGTTTTGTTTTGTTTTTCAAGACAGGGTTTCTCTGTGCAGGTTTGCGCCATTCCTGGAACTCACTTGGTAGCCCAGGCTGGCCTCGAACTCACAGAGATCCGCCTGCCTCTGCCTCCCGAGTGCTGGGATTAAAGGTGTGCTCCACGACCGCTCGGCCCCAGAAAATATTTTAAACAAAATCATAGAGTAAAAATTCCCTAACCTGAAGAAAGATATGCATATAAAGGCTCAAGAAGTTTACAAAACACCAAAAAGATTGGACCAGAATAGAAAATCCCCTCACCACATAATAATAAACATACTACTGAACAAGAAAAAAAAATACTAAAAGCTGCAAGAAATAAAGAAAAACCCATCAGAATTACATCTGAATTCTCAATGGAGACTAAAAGCCAGAGGCTTGGATAGATGTTCTGCAGATTCCAAGAAACCACAGATGCCAGCCCAAACTACTATACCAGCAAAACTTTCAATTACTATAGATGAAGAAAACTGTTTACTAAAGTCAAATTAAAACAATATCTGTCCAAAAACCATCCTTACTGAATTTACTAGAAGGAAAACTCCAGTTCAAGGAGGTTCACTACACCCCTGAAAACACAGGTAATAAATAATCTCACACTAGCAAAACCAAAAGAAGGGAAGCACATAGATACAGATACATATACACTTACAAACACACACATTAATACCACTACCAACAACAACAACAATAGCAATATAACAGGAATTTGTAATCATGGTCCTTGATAGCTCTCAATATCAATGGACTCAATTCTCCAACAAACAGATACAGACTAATAGAATTTATATATAATAGTATCCATCCTGCTGTACACAAGAAACACACCTCAACATTGAGAACAGACATTATCTCAGAGTAAAGGGTTGAAAAAGATTTTCCAAGTAAAAGGACCAAGAAAAAAGTTAGAGAAGCCATTCTAATATCTAACAAAATAGACTTCAACCCAAAATTTATCAAGATACAGGGAAGGATAGATGATATACATCAAAACTAAAATACATCAAAATTATGTTTCAATTTTTAACATTTATGCCCTAAACACAAGAGCACCAATGTTTATAAAGGAAACACTACTGACAAATCACATATTGACCCCCACACATTGATAGTGGGAAACTTCAATACCCTACTCACTCTTACCAATGGGGAAGTCTTCAGGCAGAAACTAAACCGAGAAATAATGGAACTAACATACTTGATGAAACAAATGGACTTAAGAGTTATCTACAGAACATCTCACCCAAATACAAAAGAATACATCTCTTTCTCTGTACCTCATTAAACAGCCTCCAAAATTAACCAAATTCTCAATCACAAAGCAAGTCTCAACAGATACAAGAAATTTGACATAACCTCCTGCATTCTATCAGACCACCACAGATAAAAATTAGATTTCAACAATAATAACAACTCAAAGAAACTGAACATCTCTCTATTGAATGACTGCTGGGTCAAGGAAGAAATAAGAGAGAAGTTAAACACTTCCTAGAATTGAATGAAAATAAATACACAACAAACCCCAATTTATGAGACACAATGAAAGTGTTGCTAAGTGGAAAGTTCATAACACTAATTGCCTACAAAAGAAAATGAACTGATCTCATACTAGTAACTTAAGAGCACATCTGAAATCTCTAGAGCAAAAAGAAGGAAGTTCATCCAAGAAGAATACAAAGCAGGAAATAATCAAATTGAGGGATGAAATAAATAAAATAGAAACAAAGAGTACAGCAAAAAGAAACAATGAAACAAAGAGTTGTCTCTGAGAAAATCAACAAGATAGATAAACCATTATCTAAACTAACTAAAAGATGAAGGTATGCAGGGTTGGTTCAATATCTGAAAATCAGTCAATGTAACCTACCAGATAGACAGATTGAAAAATAAAACACATGATCATATCATCAGATGTTGAAAAGGCCTTTGGCTAAATCCAATAGCCCTCATGGTTAGGGATACAAAGGACACACCTAAATATAGTAAAGGCAATTTATAGCAAGCCTATAGCCAACATCAAAGTAAATGGAGAAACTGAAGAGCAATTTCACTAAAATGGGGAATGAGTCAAGGTTGTCCACCCTCTCCTTATCTATTCATAATAGTACTTAAAGTTCTAGTGGGAGCAATAAGACAACTAAAGAGATTAAGAGTATATACTTTGAAAAGGAAGAAGTCAAAGTATATTTATTTGTAGATGATATGATAGTATCCATAAGATACTCAAAAAAAATCTACCAGTGAACTCCTACCTATAGCAAATAGTGAAGTGGTTGGTTACAAAATTAGCTCAAAAATCAGTAGCCTTTCTATACATAAATGGCAGAGGCTAAGAAAGAAACAAGGGAAATGACACCCTTCACAATATCAACATATAATATAAACTATCTTAGAGTAACTCTGACCAAGCAACTGAAAGACCTGTATGACAATATCTTCAAGTCATTGACGAAAGAAATTGAAGAAGGAATCAGAAGATGGAAAGATCTCCAATGCTCATGGATTGGTAGGATTAATGTAGTAAAAATGGAACCCTACCAAAAACCATCTACAGATTAAACACACTATCCATCTAAATTCTAACAAAATTCTTTAAAGACCTTGAAAGGACAATTACTTAACCTCATGTGGAGAAACAAAAAAACCCAGGATAGATAAAACAATCCTGTAAATAAAAGGACATCTGGAGGTATCACCATCCCTGGTTTCAAGTTGTCCTACAGAGATTTAGTAATAAAAACCATATGGTAGTGGCATAAAAATGGGCAGGTTGACTAATAGAATAAAATCAAAGACCCAGATGTAAATCCACATATCTATGAACACCTGCTTTTTCATAAAAAAAAAAAGCCAGAAATACTCAAGTGAAAAAGAAAGTATCATCAACAAATGGTGCTGGTCTACCTAGATGTCAGCATGTAGAAGAATGCAAATTGTTTCATATTATCACCCTGTTCAAAACTCAAGTGCAAGTTGATCAAAGACCTCAACATAAAACCAGATACACTGAGACTAACAGAGGAGAAAGTGGGCAATAGTCTTGGAAACATTGGCACAGGAGACAGCTTTCTGAATAGAACTCTGATAGCATAGACACTAAGGACAACAATCAATAAATGAGATCTCATGAAACTGAAAAGATTACATAAGGCAAAAGACACTGTCAATAGGGAAACAATGACAGCCTACATAATGGGAAAAGACTTTCATCAACGCCACATCTGACAGTGAGTTAATATCCAAAATATATAATGAACTGAAGAAACTATACATCAACAATAAAATTAAAAAATAGGGTTCAGATGTAAACAAAGAATTCTCAATAGAGGAATCTGAAATGGCAGAGAAACCCTTAAAAAATGGTTGACATTTTTAGCTATCAGGGAATGCTTGGGAATGCAAATCAAAACAACTCTCAGATTCCATCTCACACCTGTCAGAATGGCTAAGATGAAAAAAAACTCAAGTGACAGCTAATGCTGATAAGGATATGGACCAAGGGGAACACTCCTCCATTGATGGTGGAAGTGAAAACTTGTATAGATACTATGGAAATCAATGTCATGATTCCTCAGAAAATTAGGAATTAATCTATCCCAAGACCAACTATACCACTCTTGGGCATAGACCCAAAGACACTCCATCCTATCATAAGGACACTTGTTCAACTATGTTCATAGTGACCTTATTTGTAATAGACAGGAGTTGAAAACAATGCAGATGTCTCTTAATAGGATGGATAAATTAAATGTGGTGTATTTACACAATGATATATTACTCAGCTGTTAGGAAAAAAATATCATGAAATTTGCAGGCAAGAGGATGGAATTAGAAAAGATCACCCTAGACCCACAAAGACAAACATGGTCCGTACTCACTCATAAGTGGACATTAGCTGTTAAGTAAAGGATAATCATGCAACAATCCACAGACCCTGATGGGCTAAGTAACAAGGAGGGCTCAAGCTGGGAGAAATGGCTATCCTCTGGAAGGGGAAATAGAATAGAGTTTTCAGCTAGACTGTGGATGGGTGGAGATGAGAACAGGAGGGATCTGCCAGGATGTGGGAAAGACTACTGAGAGATGACTGGGATTGAGAGGTGATGTAGTGTAGCATGAACCTTAAATGGTCTTATTAATAAAATCAAACCTGGAGCCAGGTATTGGGGTGAATGCTGGAATATCAGAGAAACAGAACAAGCCACAGCCACCTCGTCTCACCAATTCCTCAGCTGATCTTATTTCCTCAGACTGGAAGCCTCTGTGTCCTTATCCAAATGAATCTCAGTTGAACTGCTGCTCAAAAGCCTGAAAGCTTAACCAGCCAAAAGCTTCTAGTTTCTGATCTTCACACCTTATATACCTTTCTGCTTTCTGCCATCACTCCCTGGGAGTAAAGGCTCACTTCTTGGAATTAAAGGCGTGTGTCACCATGCCTGGCTGTTTCCAATGTGGCCTTGAACTCACAGAGTTTCAGACAGATTTCTGCCTCTGGAATGCTAGGATTAAAGGTGTGAGTGCCACCATTTTCTAGCCTCTGTATTTAGTGGCTGTTCTGTTCTTTGACCCCAGATAAGTTTATTAGGGTGCACAATATTTTAGGGAACACAACACCACCACATTTCCCCTTTTTTGTCTAAAATGAAAAAAGCTTATAACTAATACAAGAAAAACTATCCAATAAGTATATACAATATATACATTCAAGAATTACATTAACAATGTCTAGTCCATTAACATTTGACAGATACTGACAAAAACTCCATTATATATATTAACAATGTCCATTCCAGTAACATTTGATAAACTCAGACAAAAAAATTTCATTACTTATCCTATGTAAAACAAGTAGTTCCTTTTTAAAAGTAGATTTAATTTTTTATCTTATATCCATATTCTCTCTTTTTTCTTTTCATAATAAATTCAGTAATCTACCTTTTGTCATTTTTATATCTTCCCCTTTTTCTTTTTAGAGTAGATTCAATTATCTATCCATTTATCTTATTATTTATCTTTTTTCTGAGTAGACTCAATGAACTATCTCATATCTACCTCATGATCTACCTCATGCTAGGATTAAAGGTGTGAGTGCCACCATTTTCTAGCCTCTGTATCTAGTGGTTGTTCTGTTCTTTGACCCCAGATAAGTTTATTAGGGTGCACAATATTTTGGGGAACACAATACCACCACAATGTAGGAACTTAGTGCAGTGGAATCTTCCTAGAATCTACAAGAGTGACCCCCTGCCCTAAATTTCAAATAATGGGGCATGTAGATACTGAACTGGCTATCTTCTATACATAGGCAAGATCCCAGCAGTGGGACTGGGACACAAACCCAGCCATGAAACCTTCATCCTACAATTTTCCCTGCCTATGAGATTTGGCAAGGAAAAGGTGGCACAAAACTTGTGGGAGTAGCCAAAGAATGCCTGGTCCAACTTGAGGCCTAGGTCAGGAGAGGGAGTCCACACATGATACTGTCTGGATGCCCAGGAACCAGAGGCAGGACAGCCCAGTGACCTAGCAAAGAACCAAAGATGACTGGCAAAACCAAACAAACAAAAAAACAAAGAAACCTAAACTCCCCAAAACAAAACAAACAAACAAAAAAGGCCAGTGTGGTGGCACATGCCTTTAATCCCAGCACCTAGGAGGCAGAGCCAGTCAGAGCTCTGTGAGTTCAAGGCCTGCCTGGTCTACAGAGGGAGATCCAGGACAGGCAACAAAACAACACAGAGATACATTATCTTGACAAAACAAAACAAACAAACAAAAAACTCAATGACTCAATGAAATGATTCCCAATGATATTCTGCTATACTCATAGATTGGTGCCTAGCCCAATTGTCATCAGAGAGGTTTCATCTAGCAGCTATTGAGAGAATATGCAGAGACCCACAGTCAAACACTGAGGAGAGCCAAGGAAGCCCATGTAAGAGGGCAAGGAAGGAGTGTAGGAGTCAGAGTGGTCAAGAACACCATGGGAAGATAGCTCACAGAACTAAATAAGCAGGGCTCATAGGGAGTCACAGAGAGTGAAGTAACAAATACAGTTCTTGTTTGGGTATGGGCTAGTTCCTCTGCATATACCTTATGGTTGTATAGCTTGGTGTTCTTGTAGGACTCACAACAGTGGGATTCTGTTTTGACATCCAAACAGGTGGTGTCTCTGGCTTTTTGGCCTATGCTTGGGACTCTTTTCCTCCTACTGGATTGCCTGGTCCAGCCTTGATGTAGTGCCCGCACTACTACCCATTCACTATGTCCACGCGAGGGGCTGAGTATTAAAACAGAGACAAGACAGCGGGTCATTTGTCTCAGTAGAATGCCGTTTATTGAAGGAGGGAAGAAGCCTTAAATACAGGCTTACAGGACAGTGGAAGAACCCTGGAGGCAAAAGTTCGCTGCAGATGTTTTACATTCTTGCATTCTAGCTGTTTACACCAATATGCAGGATACACAAACAAGGAAGTCTGTTAAGCTGTTTAGGAGAAAGGAAACCGGCAGAGTATTAGCATAGGGAGGACATCTGATCAAGATCAGCAAGCAAGGCAACAGCTACCCAAGGAACAGGGGTCAGGGCCCAACACCTTGATATGAGGATTTGTGCCTAGTCTTTTTGTATCTTGTTAGGCTATGTTTGGTGGATATCACTGGGAATTCTGCTCCTTTTAGAATTATTTTTATTTTTATTTTTGGAGGGCAATGGAGGAAGAGTAGATCTAGGGGAGAGGGGGAGTAGGGGGAGGGACTGGGAGGAGCAGAGGGAAGGAAACCTGTGGTAGGAATGTAATGTATGAGAGAAGAATTAAAAAAAAAAAAAAGACACTATGTGAAGCTGTGCCACTGGCATTTAACAGATGATTTAATTCTGTTTAAACATGTTAAAAGCACATTCTTAAGACAAAAACAAAGGAGATAATTTTAACTTCTATGTCTTAATGTATTACTTTGTTGCTGTGATAAAATGCAGATCCAGATGACAATCTATATTGACATAGAAATCACAGAATCAGAAGCTGGGGGTTGCTGTCACCCTCTACACAGCACTCAGAAGCAGAAAATGAAGAATGCCTGCTGGAGCTCAGCTTCCATTCTTCATCTTATACCATCTCTTCACTGTTTCTAGATTATGTCAAGCAGACAATTTATGCTATCACACAAAAGAAGAAGACATGATCTTGATTTTTTCTTTCATTTTCCTTTATTAAGAAATTTTCAACTCACTCCACATACTATCCACAGATTCCCCCCTCCTCCCTCCTCCCATCCCCCAGTCCTCTTTCCCAAGCCACCCCGTATCCCCACATCCCCCAAATCGAGGTCTCCCGTGGGGAGTCAGCAGAGCCCAGCACACTGAACCTAGGCAGGTCCAAGCCCCTCCCTACTGCACCAACGCTGAGCAAGGCTTCACACTACAGGCACCAGGTTCCAGAAGCCTGCCCATAGACCAGGGACAGATCCCGATCCCCCTGCCTGGGTGCTCCCCAAACAGTTCGAG
>CABHPQ010157552.1:0-21539 GCA_902168405.1 Peromyscus aztecus
CAATAAATGCACCACATCAAAGATAGACATTACCTTAGAATAAAGGGTTGGGAAAAGATTTTCCAAGCAAATGAACCTAAGAAGCAAGCTGTGTAGCTATCCTAATATCTAACCAAATAGACTTCCAACCAAAATTAATCAAAAGAGATGGAGAAGAACATTTCACACTCACCAAAAGAAAAATCCACCAAGAAGACATTGCAATTCTTAACATTTATGCCCCCAAATACAAGGGCACCCACATCTGTAAGAAGCATAATTAAAGCTTAAATCACACATTAAACATCACACATTAATTGTGGGAGACTTCAATAGCCCATTTGTACCACTGGATAGGTCATCCAGACAAAAACTAAACAAAAAAATAATGGAGTTAACAGATTTTATGACCCTAATGGACCTAACAGATATCTACAGAATATCTATCTCATTCAAACAGCAGTGAATACACCATCTTCTCAGCACCTCACAGAACAGTCTCTAAAACTGAGCACATACTCGATTACAAAGAAAGTCTTAACAGATACAATAAAATTGAAATAACCCCTACATCCTGTCAGATGACCAAAGATAAAAACTGGGTTTCAACAACAACGAAAAGTCTGAAACTCCTGGAAACTAAACAACTCACTACTGAATCAAGACTGGGTCAAGGAAGAAACAAAAAAAAGAAATTAAAGACTTCCTAGAATTCAACAAAAATGAATGCACAACATATTCAAACTTATGGGACACAATGAATGTGGTGCTAAGAGGAAAGCTCATAAAACTAAGTCTCTTCATAAAGAAATGGGAGAGATCTCATACTAGCAACTTAACAGCACACCAGAAAGAGCTAGAACAAAAAGAAGCAAGCTCACCCAAGAGGAGTAGAAGGCAGGAAATACTCAGAAAGCTGAAATGAATAAAATAGAAACAAAGAGAATGATACAAAGGATCAACGAAAAAAAGAATTGGTTCTTGGAGAAAATCATCAAGATAGATAAGCTCTTATCCGAACTAACTGGAAGACGGAGAAGGAACATCCAAATTAACACGATCAAAATGAAGTGGGGGACAAAACAATAGACAACAAGGAAACGCAAAGGCTCATCAAGTTTTACTTAAAAACCAGTACTCTCCAAAATTGTAAAGTCTAAAAGAAATGGACAATTTTCTGTATAGATACCACTTACCAAAGTTAAATCAAGATTGGATAAACAATTTAAATCGACCTATAACACACAAGGAAATAGAAGCAGTCATTAAAAGTCTCCCCTGCACTCCCCCAAAAAAGCCCTGGGTCAGACAGTTTTCATGCAGAATTCTGCCAGACTTTCAAAGAAGAGCTAATCCCAATACTCCTTCTAGAAATAGAAGGAACACTGTCAAATTCATTTTATAAGGCCACAATCACCCTGATATCCAAACCACACAAAATTTCAATAAACAAAGAGAATTACAGATCAATTTCCCTCATGAAAATAGATGCAAAAATACTCAATGAAATACTCACAAAATAAATCCAAGAATACTTTAAAAAATCATCTACCATGATCAAGTTGGCTTCATCCCAGAGATGCAGGGATGGTTCAGCATATGAATATCTGTCAATGTAATCCACCAAATAAACACACTAAAGGAAAAAAAAAACATGATCATCTAGTTAGATGCTAAAAAAGCCTTTGACAAAACCCATCATCCCTTTATGATAAAAGTCTTAGACAGATCGCTGATACAAGAAACATACCTAAACATATTAAAAGTAATATACAGCAAACCAATAGCCAACATCAAATTAAATAGAGAGAAGCTCAAAGCAATTCCACTAACATCAGAGACAAGAAAAGGCTGTCCACTCTCTCCATCTAGTGGGTATAGTACTTGAAGTTCTAGCCAGAGCAATGACACAACTGAAGGAGATCAAGGGGATAAAAACTGGAAAGGAAGAAGCCAAAATACCATTATTTGCAGGTGATATGATAGTATACACAAGTGACCCAAAAAATTCTACCAGAGAATGTTTACTGCTGACAAACACCTTCAGCGAAGTAGCTGGATATAAAATAAACTCAAAAGATAAGTAGTTCTCCTATATACAAATGATAAATAGGTTGAGAAAGAAATTAGGGAAACAATACCATTCACAATAGCCTCACATAATAGAAAATATCTTGGTGTAACTCTAATCAAGCAAGTGAAAGACCTGTGTGAAAAGAACTTCAAGTCCCTGAAGAAAGAAATTGGAGAAGATATCAGAAAACAAATCTCCCATGCTCATTGATTGGTAGGATCAATATTGTAAAAATGGCCATTTTACCAAAAGCAATCTACAGATTCCAGGCAATTCTCATCAAAATTCTAACACAATTCTTTACAGACCTGAAAAGAACAATCCTCAACTTCATATGTATGGAAAAACAAAAAACCTACGACAGCTAAAACAATCTGGTGTGATAAAAGAAACTCTGGAAGTATTTTCATGCCTGATTTCAAGCTCTACTACAAAGTAATAGTAATAAAAACTGCATGGTATTGGCATAAAAACAGACAGGTTGATCAGTGGAACTAAATTGAAAACCCAGACATAAATCCACAGGCTTACAGACAACTTACTTTTTATAAAGAAGCTAGAAATAAACACTGTTAAAATGACAGCAACTTCAACAAATTGTGCTGGTCTAACTGGATGGTGGCATGTAGAGGAATGAAAATAGATCCATATCTATCACCCTGCAAAAAACTCAAGTCCAAGTGGGTCAAAGAGTTCAACATAAAACCAGACACACTGAACCTGATAGAAGATAAAATGAGGAATAGCCTTGAATGTATTGGCACAGGAGACAAGTCCCTGAACAGAACAGCAGTCATCCAGGCACTAAAATCAATGATTAAAAAACAGGACCTCATGAAACTGAAAACCTTCTTTAAGGCAAAGGATATCATCAAAGGGACAAATGGCAGCCTACAGAATGGGAAAAGATCTTCACCAACCCCTCATCTGACAGAGGGCTGATTTCCAAAATATATAAAGAACTCATGAAACTAGATATCAATAAACCAAATAATCCAATTAAAAAATGGGGCTCAAAATTGAGGTATGCTTACACAAAGGTGTATGGCTCAACTGTTTAAAACAAGGTTATTATGAAATTTTTCTGCAGATAATAGAAGTGGAAAAGATCACCCTGGGTAAGATACCCAAGACCCAGAAAGACACACATGGCATATAGTCACTTGTAAATGAATATTAGCCACAAAGTATAACCATGCTATAATCCACAGACTCAAAGAAGCCAACAAGGAGGACTCAAGTAGGGAGGGGGGACACATGATTCTCACTGTGAGTGGGAAATAGAATAGATATCACAGGTGGATAGGGAGTCTGGATGGGGAGTGTGAGCATGGGAACAGGAGGGATCAGGTAGGGGAGAGGTTCGGGGAAAGTACTGGGAAAGGTAACTGGAACCAGGCAGCCACTGTGGAATGGGTTAGAGGCCTAGCGCCATGGAAATTCCCAGGAATATATAAGAGTGACCCTAGCTAAGACTCGTAGCAATGGGGCATATGGATCCTGAACCAGCTTTCTCCTGTAACTAGGCAAGAGTTCTAGTGAAGGAACTGGGACTCCAACCCAGTCATGTAACCTTTGACCCACAACTTGCTCTGCCTACAAGATATGTTGGGGTAAAGATTTACAGAAATTATGGGAGTGGCCCACTAATGACTGGTGCTGCTTACAACCTATATCATGAGAAGAAGCTCACCCTAGAGCACCAGGACACAGAGGCAGGATGGTCCTGAGACCTAGAATAGAACCAAACATGACAGGAAAAAAAATCAATGAGATGATTCCTAATGATATTCTACTATAGTCATAGATTGTTGACTAGCCCAACTATCATCAGAGAGGCTTCACCCAGCAATTGATGGAAACAGATGCAGAGACTCACAGCCAAACTTTAGGGGGAGCTTGGAGAATCCTGTGGAAGAGAGGGAGCAAAGATTGTGGGAGTCAGAGGGGTCAAAGACACCACAAGAAAAACCATAGAATCAAGTAACCTGGGCTCATAGGAGCTCCCAGAGATTGAACTGCCAATCAGAGAGCTTTCATGGAACTGATCTATGTGATCTAGTTGTGTAGGCTGATGTTCATGTGGAGCTCCTAACAGTGGGAGCATGGACTGTCTCTGACTGATACCTACTTTGGGGATCCTTTCCTCCTACTGAGTTGACTTGCCCAGCCTTAATAGGAGAAGAGTAACAGTAGGGTGTTACTGCAACTTGATATGCCATGATTGGTTGATACATATGGGAGGCCTGCCCTTTTCTGAATAGAAACAGAGGAAAAGTGGTTGGAGGTGGGAATGTTGAGAGAAAGGATTTGGAGGAAAGGAAACTCTGATAGGGCTGGAAAAAATTAGTTAATAATTTTTAAAAGGTTCTAATGGTGTGAAAATGCTAATGAGATTTGTACTTGTGCAGTACATAGTGTGTGAAGTCCTAACATCCTACCTAAAGAACATAATGTACTATCTTAAAATAGTTGTTTTCCTAGGAGGTACCTACAGATGAAACACATTGCTTCACATCATTATTGAATTCATGCTATATATTAACATTCTCCTGTCTTTTTATAACCTCAAGGCAAACATTTGTAGATTCTCTTCAAGGAGAGAAAATATGAGAATTCCAACTGTATCCAATAAATTATTTAAACGTAAAAAAAACAACTTTGCGAGTTACCAATTTTTACGTTGTTATGAGCATATAGACAGAAACAATTGTTATAAACACATACACAGAAACAACAACGGTAAAATTAGGAAAGTATAAATTGTAAACTATAATCATATTGAAAGTATGAATAAAAGAAAGCATCAATAGACATTAACCTTAGGGTAATATGGGTTTGTTATTTTTCTTCCTTTAATTTTCTATTCATTTATTTTAGAGTTAAATAAAATATTTTTATGTCTGTATGTTTCTGTATATATGCCACATATATGCAGGATCCTGAGACCAGAAAAGGGCATCAGCTCAGCTGGACCTAGGAAGGCAGGTAGTTGTCCACCTCCCTAGGGAAGAGGTCCTGGGAAAAGTATACAAGTCTCTGAAAGAGCACCCAGTGGGTTCAACCACTGAATCATCTCTCCAGTACAGAATGATAGCTTTTAAAACTATATGATGTTCTAAAAAAAACTATATGACATTCTAAAACTAGCCTATACACTAGAACCTACATTTTATAATAAATTTTGAAAATATTATGTTTAAAGTGAATAAAAGATGAGATTTCTGATACTGAAAATAAGGTAATTATTTCTTCATTTCATTTTTAATGTTTCCAACATTAAATATGACTCTATATGTTGGCATGTTGTTATAAATAACAAAATATTTTACCACACTACTGACAATATTTTAATACAATAAAACAATTCAAGGAAAAATATCTGAAATATAAGAACAAAATGAACAATGTTCAAGCAAGAACTGGTGGGGTTGAAAGCCATAAAACAATAAAATGTGGCAAACTACATGCCTTATAGAAGACAGCCACAAAATTGCTCTTTGAGCATGGTGAAAATAACATTCCCAGTCAATAAGCATTATAGCCAAAGGACAACTCAATGCAACCCTGTTTTTTTTTAAAAAGGAATGCATTTTAAACCTGATGAAAAGCTAATTCATTTTTTTCATAATTAGTCTGCTGTGTGGGTGCTTCTGTGGAATATGGTAGTGGTAGGTCAGAGCCAACTATCTGAGAATAAAAGGGAGTGAAGGACTCGCTTGGAAAGCCAATGAGTATCTTAATATGTCTGCAAGAAAGCACATCAGCATACACATTTAACCAAAGTGACTGTGGTCAAGTGATGGATACCACCTCTGTTTCATAGGAGTGTGACCTGCATTAAACAATTGGCACAAGTAATACATTATTCTATACTGAAAAGTTATTTAGAGAAACTAGCAGAACAGACCTGGGACCTGGGAGCTCTGGGCACAGAACAACACAATTTCACACATAATGTTGGGTAGAGCCTCTGGGATGTGACAGAGTTGGAGGAAGAAATAAAAGTAGCCAGGTGAATGCTACATATGTTTAATGCAAATTACTGAGCATGCAAGAACTTCTGCTGTGTCATCTGCACATAACGAGTCTAGAGATGGCACTTTCCACTTTGAGTTTTCGTGGGGGGAAAGGAAAGAAAGCATTCATAGTGACTGTGTGTGCAAAGCATGATATTTTAAGCTCCAGAAAAATATTTTATTTGTTAGCAGGCTTGGACTTTGTATGATAGCACAGTAACAATTTACTGCTCTGAAGTCAGGATCCTAAACATGATGTGTACTACTTCTCATAGGTCTTGTTTTTCCTTGATTCCCAATATGCCTCACAGTCTCTTGCTCTCTTGGATAAGGCTTTCTATCACAGGGTCTTTGTACTGCCTTTTCCTCTGGAAAATTCACCTGGCTACTTTTATTTCTTCCTCCAACTCTGTCACATCCCGGAGGCTCTACCCAACATTATGTGTGAAATTGTGTTGTCCTGTGCCCAGAGCTCCCAGGTCCCAGGTCTGTTCTGCTAGTTTCTCTAAATAACTTTTCAGTATAGAATAATGTATTACTTATGCCAATTGTTTAAATTATTTCTCTCATCTTTATTTAAATGAATGGACATTTGTAAGTAATATTTTTACAGGTATAGTCCATAAACCTAAATCAGCATTTAATTCACGTGAGGCATAAACCCATTTTAAAACTTGAAGTAAACATACATTTCACATATCATTAAAAAAACAAACATTATTGTCAACATCAACTCAATAAGGAATTGAGAATTCAGAAACTCTTTGCTCAAACATACATAGTAGATAACTAACATAAGGCTTTTCATCCCAATATAGAGAGCCACAGTTTGCTTTACTTACTATATCGTACTCTTATCTGATAAAGGAGAGTAAAAGGAATTAGAGAAGAGAAACTTTCCATGCTGCAGAAGGACTAATATAGACACAAAGAAGGATGTTGAATCCCCAAAGCAGCACTTAATGATAAATATATGTGTGGACAATATCACATTGAAAATGAAACAAAACTCAGCGATCCACTCCAGCACGGAGAATGTACATATAGATTAGTGCACAGAAAAGGACTAAAGGATTAAAAGGTTTTATTTTCTCCTTTTTTCTTTTCTTTTTTAACATGCTATAAGATCCAATACGGTGTTTTTATTTTTTAAAACTGAAAATAATTTTTATACAATATAGTCTTCACATGGTCTCTCCACCTTCATCTCCATCCAGATCCTCCCCATATCACCACACATGCAACTTCACCACTTCTTTCTCTCTCTTTTGAGAAGAAAGAAAAAAACAACCAAAAATAAAAGAATAAAATAAAACAAACAGGAAACCAACAACAAAGAAAAAGCACAAGAAACACACACACACACACACACACAAAACCCATAAAAACACAAAATTGGAAACCATAGTGTATAATCAAAAGACCAGCAAGGTAAAAAAATGCCCAAACAAACCATTATGAGACAAAAATTTTCCAGAAATACCATTGAGTTCATTTTGTGTTGGTCATTTACTGCTGGGCATGGGGCCTACCTTTAAGTGTGATTTGTATACCCAATGAGAGGCTACTAGAGAAAACTAAATTTTTGTTTGCAATCAGTTGTCACTTGGGAACAGCTTCTGTGTTATATATAAGAGATCATGTCCACTTCCCCCTCAGTGCTGGAACCTCATCTGGCTTAGACTTGTGAAGGCCCTGGGATGAATTCATATATTGTGCCTGGAAGACACTGTTTCCTTGGTACCATCCATCCTCTCTGGCCTTTGTAATTTAAATTTTAAGATTTGATTAATTTTTAAACCTTATCAAAAATAATTATATGTAGCAATTGCAAAAACATTGAAATGATACTCTCTGCTCTCAAGGGAGAGTGCTTATTTGGTCTCATGGTAGACTGCCAGCAACAAAGTGGCTATACCATTGTGTATCTCATCAAAGACGCATGAGAATAGCTTTCTGCCTTAACAGCTCCTGGTAGATAAGTGTTGCTTGTAACATGTTGTATAGCAATACCTCATTATTGGTATAGCTTGTGTTTTTCTAATTAATGACTTAAGATGTTGCATATCTTTTCGTGTTCTTATGGACTATCTATATATCTCCACCAGTGAATCTCTACCAGCTGTTCAAATTACTTATTTTTAAAAATTGCATTTACATTTCCTATGGTTGTATTTTTATTTAGATGTTTTAAAATTGCATACTAATCATATATGGTATTAGAAGATAAAGATTTTTTTTAAAGGAGAGAATTAAAATCACACATTAATATACATCCAGGAAAGAACTATTTTAACATTTTGGTACACGCATTTTCTGATTATTTTTTAACTTTCTTTTTATCTTTGTATCTATCATATCATGCATCCTGATTCCATTCATTTCCTGTCCCTGTGTATCGGATCTCTGCCCTTATAGCCCTTCCCCCTAGCCCCAGATAAAATTTAAGAGAAAAAAGAAAAGAAAAAAAGGGATTCAGTCTTGTCATGGAAGCTGTAGGGTGACATAGTGAGTCACACATTAAACCCTTGTGTCTATATATGTTTACTTGCAAGTGTTCACTGCAAAAAGTCATTGGTCTGGTTTGAGGCCTCTGGTTTCTGCTACACTATCGATGCTGGGCCCTTACTGGGACTCCTCTTGAGTATCCTGCTGTTGTCCTGTGTTGTGGAAATCCTGCAGCTTTGGGTCTGCAGGACCTGTCCTATCATGTGCTCCAGCAGATCACAGTTAGGGTAAATATTGGGGTGGGCTGACCCATAACCCTGGTTCTGGACCTGGGTGGCTGCTGGGTTGATCATTCTGATTATTTTTTTTTAATGTGAAAATACATGCTAAAAACTTGTGACCTGAATTTCTTTGGTTGCATCAGCTTAAATGTTCAAAAAGTGCCAATGTATCAGAATAACTCATATGTTACTAGCTGAGCAATATACCCTTAGAGTCAGTAGCCCAAATCACAAATGCAGATTAAGATAGGAGGGTAGAGCCAACTGTGGTGGTATTTGTATATAATTCAGCAGTTCTCAACCCGTGGGTTTGGATCCCTTTTGCAAACTTCTATCTCCAAAAATATTTACATTACAAGTCATAACAGCAAAATTACAGTTATGAAATAGAAACAAATGTGGTTGATATATTGTGCACCCCAATAAACTTATGTGGGGGTCAGAAAACGGAACAGCCACTATATTAAACATAGAGGTTAGGCAGTAGTAGCACATGCCTTTAATCCTAGCATTCTGGAGGCAGAGATCCATCCGGATCTCTGTGAGTTCAAGGCCACACTGGAAATAGCCAGGTATGGTGACATACACTTTTAATCCCAGTACTTGGGATCTCATGTCTTGCTTGAGAAAGATACATGCCTTTATTCCCAGGAAGTGATGGCAGGAAGCAGAAAGGTATATAAGGTGTGAGGACCAGGAAGTAGAGACGTTTTAGGCTTTTTAAGCTTTTAGGCTTTTAGCAGCAGTTCAGCAGAGATCCATTCGGATGAGGACTCAGAGGCTTTCGGTCTGAGGAAACAAGATCAGCTGAGAAGTTGGCAAAGTGAGGTTGGTTGTGGCTTGTTCTGTTTCTCTGACCTTTCAGCATTCACCCCAATATCTGGCTTCTGGGTGTTTTTATTAATAAGACCTTGTAAGTTTCATGTTACAAACGAAAATCATTTTATGGTTGGGGGTCATCCCAGCATGAGCCACTGTATTAAAGGGTTGCAGCATTAGGAAGGCTGAGAACCACTGCTGCAATCATGCCAAGTGGGAGGCCAGGACAGAATAAGCAGTCTGTGTTTCATAGCAAGATACTGCCTCAAAAAACAAAAACAGCAAAAAACAAAAGAGTGAAGTCCCAAGATTAACAGAACTGAACATGCCACACTCCCAGAGGTGACACAAGTACATAGGGAAACTTTTTAAAATGTCTTGGAAATTAAAGACATTTTAATGTGATTACTGAAGTTCAAATACCCTTAAGTGGCTCTTACACTTTTTCTGCCTTCTCTTCTGCAGTGTACCCTGAGCCATGAGCTTTGATGAAGAGAACCTATCAAAGACCTAGTGTTCCAAAGTCTTTCACATGGGAATTTAGGAGTGTCTTCATTTGTGTTTTCATTTGCCCCATTAACTTTTTTTTTTTATCATTGTATTGCTTTCAATTTATCTTCTTTTTCAGGACAACTATATAAATATGATTTTACTTTAGAATTGAGTTATATTGTAATGATTTGTATAAAAACATTGATTCATTATGTGTTTTTTAATTTATCGGGCTTGTGATCTGATGCACAATGAAGTCTAAAATTGTTTCCCAAACCAACAGGGACAAGGGTCCTACACTGACCTGAAGCAAGTCACAAAGCGTTTGTGACTGATTTAGAAGTGACTTGGAACAACAAATCCATGTCCTACAATAGTTCTCACTTTTATTTCAATGACTTAAGTTGTAATAAGAATAATAATGAATGAATTAAAGAAAGACGAGATGGATGAAATAAGTAAAAAACATACATGGACTTAAAAATAAAGGAAGGATATGGCAGCATGACAATAGTTATAATAGAAGAGAAAATGAGGAGAGCCATCATGTGTATTAATAGGAATATTTCTCCCAAATCACTTATATTCAGTTCCTCCCAAATGATTGCATTTCTTACCCATGGGATTTTAAGATATCTTCTCTGATATTTCTAAGCTATTATTCTGCATTTTCATTTTGTAATATAACAGAAAATATGATAACATAATTAAAAAGAAGTTGTTTGCTCTTTCCTCACATAAAAATTGAAAGCAAGATTGTGGTACAGATCCCAACTCACATGAATTTTACTTACTGGGCACATTTTGCTGATACTGCAAAGTAATAGATAGGCACTAATTTCGCAATAAATAAGATTCCTCTGACATAGCTGTGGTCCACTCTAACAATATATACTGCTTTTCAAAGCTCATGAACAGGAACATTTTTCACAGTGATTATAGAAATAAATTTGGCCCCATATAGCTAGGTATTTGAATGCTAGCTACCATATGCTAGACATGTGACCTTACCATGGTTTTCAGTGATGTCTAAATCTGTTTATTCAGTTAACAAACAGAATTATTTACATGTCTGCTCTCAGAAGATAGTCATCAAGCTATAGGTAATACTGTTTCTAAAGAAGTTCTTAACCCTTCCACACACCTTGGCTCATTTTTTTCTATTTCTAAACACTTTTTTTTCACCAATAAATACCTTAATAAGTATAAATTAAGTTCATTGGTGCTGGTATTGCTGATTTAGGTATTTTTTCTTCCTCAAAGTTGGTCTTCAGATATCTGGCAGATGTTAAGGATTTTAAGGAAGATCAAAAAAAAAATAAAATGCAGAAAATGATCAGGGTTTGAAAACAAGATAGAGTTCATTTTTAACACTCCCAGGAATTGTCCTAAGTGCATTACAGACAGACTTCTGTCAGTTGACATGAATCCTATGCTCAAAAAGGAATCCAGCAGATGTTATTATTAACAATCTTCACAAACAACATCTGATAAACACCATTAATGAAGGAGCTGTTTCAGATAGGTGAGTCTGCAGAGTAAATGCACAAATGAGCTTCCAGCATCTTCAAGTATCCACAGTGTTGTTGAGGATTGTGTCCTCAACTTCATTAGTGTGTTTTAAAACACAGGATAAGCTGTTGGAATTCCCGGCCACTCCTCCAGCTATATAACCACACACGCCCAGTTCAGTAGCCAAGCAAGGGGCCTTAGGTCCTATGTAATCCAATCTGTGTATGCATGGCGTAGCTCCATAAACCCATATGCGAATGTGTAAGGGAATTCTTAAAAAGCTGGTCACAGACTCCTCCTCTCTCTTCTGCTCTCTCCTCCTCCCCCATCTCTCCCTCTTCCTCATGAATCTTTCCAACAGGCCTGGCCATGCTCTCTTCTGTCCCTTCTCTCCTAATAAAGCTCTGATACTGGGTTTTGTCATGCCTCATGACCTTTCTTGCACGGTAACAGCGCCCCTTATTAAAACGAACATAAGTGATGCTGAAGTATAAGCCACCTCCTCTCTAACTTTGAGTAAAGGAAAGCTAAGTGTAAAAAGAGGGGAAAAGAGAAAGAGAGAGAGAGAGAAAAGAAAGTCATTATTTTTAACCACATTGTTTCTTTGTTTTGTTGTTATTGTTAGTGGTGGTGGTGTTTTTGTTTTTTTGTTTTTCAGATTTCAGAGAAATTGTGAGAATGCCAATTAGGGTGCTGTGTACAAGAGTTTCATGGAGGCACCAAAGAGTTAGAAGGGTTAGTGTATAAAACCTTCCCATACCGTGGTAG
Source organism: Peromyscus aztecus (assembly GCA_902168405.1). Lineage (NCBI taxonomy): Eukaryota > Metazoa > Chordata > Mammalia > Rodentia > Cricetidae > Peromyscus > Peromyscus aztecus. Next base: position 12,393 of record CABHPQ010157552.1, read on the forward strand.
TCCAGAGCAGAGAGCAAAAGAAGCCAACTGGACACATGGCCAGCACTATTTGTGAAAGAGAGGAGAGTAGCAGCCGCAGACAGGGACTAGAGAAAGCACCCTGGACTAGCAAGAGCAGGAATCTAAGATCATGAGAACAGCTGGTTCACAAGAAGGGTGACTAGCTGCAGGAAGGGAAGGGCCAGGAGTCTGGTGTGGGGGCCTTGAGATCTGTAACAAGTACTTGTGTGTAAGGATTGATGGAGACTGGCAGCCAGCATGGATCTGGATTGTGCTGATAATAACCACAGGTATGTGTTAACTGGAGAGCCATATTTCCATTTTGCCTAAGGCAAGGGAAATGACTCCTTTTGGTAGAAGGGGCCAGTTTCACAAGTTCCTGGGGAATGCTGTCTTTAACAAACAGCCTATAGTCCTGGTTAAGCTTATTTCTGGAGATTTGACTGCCCTTCGGAATTTGGGGAATAGGGAGTTTCCTTTGGATCTGACAATTAGTAATGGGCCTTAAGTTATATTTAGTTATGTGGCAGAGTTGATTATAAATAAGAGAGTTAAGCTTATGTGAAGAGAGATTCCATTATGAAAAAAAAAAAACTTTCTCAGATGAAAGCAACCTTAAAAATGAAATTATTCTCAATCAGCTTGTTTCTTCAGAACTTAAAATTTTGCTTCAGGTTTGGTTTAAGGAAAATGAAGATGTGAATGTTTGTAGTTGGATATTTCAGTAAGCTAATAGTATGTGAAAAGGAGTCCACAGTACACTGTTTTTCTTTCAGGTCTTCACAATGAAATCAGTAGGGGGTGCCCTGTACTCATTCTCACTATTCACATCCCTTGTAATAGAGATTAACTTCAACTTTTCCAGTTTAAACAACAACAATAAACAGGAGCTCGATCATTGTGACCAACATTATACAGAGATATTGTCACTTATTTTTCTGTCTAAAAGTTCATTCATTAACTTTTAGGGTAGAATTATTGCTAACATAAACTTTACATTGTTAATATTGAAAATTATGAGCCCATGTTTTAGCTGAAGCAGCTGTCTTTGTTATATTTTTAAACATTTTACTCATTTATCCTGTGTGTGTGTGTGTGTGTGTGTGTGTGTGTGTGTGTGTGTGTGTGTTACATATCCCTTGGTATATGTGTGGGTATCATAGGACAACTTGTGGGAGTCATTTCTGTCATCCTACCTTGCAGGGCCTGTGGAATGAACTCGGGTTATCAGATTTAGTGGCAGTCCCCTTTACCCACTGAGTCATCTCTCTTGCCCACGGTAAAAAAATTCATCTTCTCTTTCTTCCTTCCTTTCTTCCTTTCTTTCTTTCTCTCTTTCTTTCTTTTTCTTTCCTTTTCTTTTCTGTCTCTTTTTTCTTTTTCTTTCTTTCTTTCTTTTTTTTTTTTTGTTGTTGTTGTTGTTGTTTTTGAGACAGAGTTTCTCTGAGTAGCCTTTGCTGTCCAGGAACTCCTGCTGTAGACCAGACCAGTCTGGCCTGGGACTTGAAGAGCTCTGCCTGCTTCTGCTGCCCAAATGCTGGGATTAAAGCCGTGGACCACCACCACTGGGCTTGATCTTATTTTCTTAAATTTACCAACTACTTGGCTGTGAGCAGATGCATTAAAAGGCGGGAGGGGGGGGTGCTTAAATGAGTGAGTCCAGATAAGCATCAATCACCTATGATTAAACAAGAATACAAATTAAGCCTTTGGAGTTGTAGCTCTGTAATCATAGTACCAAGCTTGCTTTGTCCAAGTAGTCTTTGTAAATGGCAAAGAGGTGGGGGGAGGGGCAAGGCAGAGAGAATAACAAGAGTGCCTGCCTGCGTTATACTCAGCATTACATTACATAAACAGCTTTCCTCAGTGTCCACTTACTCACATCTACATGGATGAGACCTTGTATTATCAAAGAAATTATATTTAGTTTTATGGGTAAAATCAGTAATTATTTGGTGAAGACATTTAGTATCTCAAAAATGTGGGCTCCCTCTCCCAAGCACAGCAGCCACTGAGTCTGCACTCCTGGCCGGTCAGCTCACCCAATTCATCCCTCTGCTGCCTCTGTTGTTTACCCAAGTGGCTCCTGTTTCAACAGCTCCTTGGAAGTCTATATTGGGAACCGGGAACCGGAATGCAGCCTGAGAACACGTGTGTGGGCTGAGGAGTGGGAGGAGGTTCACACTGTGATCACAGCCCAGTCTGTGCCTGCCTCTGCTCCAAGGACAGGAGCTTGCACTAAACCTGGAGAGGCAAACCTGCGCGTTCCACAGCAGATGGCAGTGGGTGGCAAATGGTGTCTTTCCCTGTGTACTCCATGCACCCACTATTGCTGGTTTATGTGTAACAAATAAATGTGCTTCGGAGTAGAGTGGCATAGAACTACCCACACGAGGAAGTCGGAGGGTGGGTCAGTGCCAACTGTTTTCTACACTGTGATTTTAGTCTAGAGAAGTGTATTTTTTACCTACAGGGCCATCAGCTTCAGGCAATTTCTCTGCATCAGTTGAGAGTAAGTTCCCTTTAATTAAGAGATAAAAACAGGGGTGTGAAATTTCTTATTCCAGAGATGACTGCAACCTTAAAAGTAACAAAAAGTAAAAAAAAAAAAAAAAAAAAAAAAAAGTCCAAACACTGTAAAGTGAGCAAGGCTGGTGTAAATTCCTTGCAGTCTTTCTGTGATTCTGTCTTGGGAGTAATGTTTTGGGAGGCACTTTCTGCTGCCTCTAGCTGCACTCTGGAATTAGAGCTTCTCATTGTTGGAGACCCAAATTAACAGCTCAGGGCTTTGACTCTGCATGGGAAACTACTGAAAAATCATTACAAGAAAGTGCATATTAAATATGAAATACAACCAAAACCATGAATAGTTACATTTATAAAGTCAATTTACAATAGCAAACAAAGAAAGAAACAAACAAACAAAAAAGACTTTGCCAGATAAGCTGTAGATAACTCATTTATTTATACTTCCTGTGGGCACTCGGCCTCAGGACTTCAACAATTGTGGAAGGGGTCTCCTGAGATAAATTATTTGCCCAGGGAGGCTTTACATGTTAAAGTAGACAATGTTTGGGTTTGGTCTATATACTTCTACTATCAATAGGATATTTTAAAGATAATGTTTTGAGCTACTTATGAGCTAGTGATCGGGAAGGCTGACTGCTCAATAATAATGGACTGACTGACAAACAAATGGGGGAGGGGAGGCTTTTCATTATAGATGGACACATCTTGATGAACTCAAGCTGTAACCTGCAATCTTTAATTTAAACTAGCTTCTTAGCTAGTGAGGGTAATGATTTGTCATGCAGCTTATTCATTTACTGCTAATCACCAGGATTCCCACATCTGAAATCCCTAGCTTTCAGAAACCTGTAAGAGGATTCATGCACGTGTTCCACTTTGTGCTGCTGATTTGCAAAACAATGAGGCCGGTAATGATGCGAAAGATTGAACTGGCTCTCCTTGTGTCTCCTCTGTCTGAACTGATTGTTATTTGTAAAGAAGGATCTTCGGAAGCCTGCTGTTCCCACAGGATGAGGAACAGTCGGGCTCTGGTTGAGGATGACATCCTGTGTCAGGGATCAGAAATCAACCAGTTAATAGCTTTGCACTTAGAAATGTCTAACATTGTTTCCTCCCCCCCCCCCCCACCCCGCTTTGTTAAAGGCCAATTTTCTAACACATAGAGTCATTTTCACATCCTTGATATATTGTAGACTGCACGATTCTTTCAAAACAGCACTAGTTTAAGTGATTTCTTTTTAAAGCAAAATAATTTGCTAAATATTTTATGTACCCAACCACTTTGTAATTTATGTTGATGTAATCCAGACCCAAGAAACACAAAACAGTTCTGGTGAGTATAAAAAACAGTGAGCACTCAGTAGTTGAGATTACATTACAACAAGAATTTGTTTTAGCTGAAGGTGAAGGAGTCTTTTCTCTCCTTGTCAGAAAGGTCAGATCTGTGCTGTTTCCAGTATACATGGCTATTTTCAATATCCTGGGAAAGAACTGAGACAGGTGTCATTTTCACATCTTTCCTATTTATATCATAAATAGACATGTACTTATTTAAGTTTTGGAAATAAAAATATTTTAGCAAGCTAAAAACTAGAGGAAATTAAATAAAACTTCAAAAACATTATTAAAACTGGCTGAGAAAATATCTAGAAATTATTACTTTAATTATGTTCCTATAAACCCCCCCCCCACACACACACATAAAGAATGGAAACATTTCCCTTCCTTTTGAAAAACAGTAGCCAAATATTGTTTCAAGGAGTATGTAATTAGTGATGGGAGGAAGAGGGAAGGAAAGAACGGAGGGAGAGATAGAATAGAGGAAAGAAGGCTCAGGGGAAAGTGTAAATAATGACATCCTCTTTATTCTGTACTGTAAGAATTTGTTCATCTCATGGTTCCTTCAATAACGTCTTTAACAAGATAACTAAAGCAGATTGGTCATTAGCCATTTATTAAAACTCCAGACCTGTGAACAAGACAAAAGGAACAGGAAAGAAAAAAAGAATTCCATCAGCACTTTCTTCCTCCTCCTCAATTCTCCTCGCTCCTCCTCCTCTTCCACAGCATCTGGCCTCCAGCTCCAGCTTGAGCTTTGCAATCTGCCCGTTGAGATTTAAGAACATTTTTTGGCAGTTTCTCCTTACCCGTGGGGTGCATGATATATTGACCTGTGCGACACTGAGTCAGGTTTGCTCCCATCTCGATCTCTACCACTGCCAGTAAATACCATCACTCCGGAGGCAAGTGAGACTCCAGAACTAGAAACAGCAGCAGGTGCTGCATCTGCCAGGAGGGACCGGGAGTTAAGAAGTGTGGATGACTCAGTGACAGTTCTATTGATTTTTTTTCCCCGTTTTGGGGGTGAAGATATGATGCAGAAGAAATGCCTCAGCAGCTAGTGCCTCATGGCAACGAGATTTACACTGTGCTGCTATTTTTAGCTTAGTTCATGAAGTGTGAGGCTATATCACTAATAATGCTACATTGTTCATTTATAGATCACTGTTTGGGGACCCAGTTGCTGCCACCTGATTAAATGTGGATGCCTGGACTTGTCATTATTTCTTAATTTAGTTTGTACTTTCTAAATTGATTTGGAAAAAAAAAAGCCCTGTTCTTGTCTCCAATGCCTTCAAAGCAGTAAAGCTTCCTTTATTTCTAACCCTGTGACTCAGCATATGCTAGTAGTCAAAGATTAAATATTTTTTGTTTTTCTTGTTTTGTTCCTATCTTAAAAGTGATTAGAATATTACTTTGCAGTACCATTGACTATTAATTAATAAATTTACAAGGCCACATTTGTCCCTGTTGATTGGAAGTACCCTAGCTATTATGTAATCAAGCAATGATTGAGTACAAATCTTATATCCTCCAGGAAATATGTACTCTTTCAACACTTGCTTGTTAGCTACAGATACAAAAAGTCCCTCCTAGCAATGTCCCTAGGCACAATTCAACTTGCCCAGGAAGAAACTTTTATTTTTAGCCAATTATAATGTCAATACAATAAGTTCATCAAAAATCAAATTCCTTTTTAAGGAATAACATTTCCTAAGAAGTCGTATTTTTCTTAAATTGGTGAATGAATATTTCTTCCATTGGCTTCTGTTGGATCTCATGACTCCTGTTCCTGCAGGTGATCCAGAAAATGACTACTACCTTACCAACATTACTGCTCTTTGTAACACTTTTCCGATTGTAAAGTGGTAAAGATATTTGGAAAGAGGAAACAGTTTGTATGAAGAAAAGCACATTTTATATATGCTCCAAAGGGATATTTAAGGATTCATCCAAAGTTCTACTGTGGGGAATTTTTATTTACAGTCAACAAACATTTATAAAATAAAGGACAGATTGAAAGACTTTTATCACATTGCAAATAAAAAGTTCAAAATACTTGCCTTAAAATTCTGTTCATTGAGGTTGAAGAAACACCACATAGTAGCTTGAAAGAAACTCTAGTATCTAGTGCAAGCTAGAAGCAAAGGCTTTAACGAACAATATTCTGGGAATTCTACATATAATGCCTAGATAATTCTAGGAATTCTCTCTTAATGACTTCATTAAAGAGAAGGAATCTAGGTTAAGAAAGTATAATTCAATTACTCAAAAAGTGAAAGCAATGTGGGATGGTACTGATATTTGAACCCTTGTTTTACTGAGGCAGATGACAGACCCCAGGATTTTCAAGGAGTCAAAGTGCCACGAATCTTTTGAGAGGACATATTCAGCCTGAAAGATCTGGGGTTGCAACAATTGGACCGACAATTAAGATCAGTAATAATTCTGGAGACAAAGGATCAACATTGTTAAACAATTTGGAGAAACAACTGCATACAGCGAATGGATTGTTATTACCTGGTAATTAGATAGGTTGAGTGATGATAGAGTGATTGGTAGATAGTAGATTGTAGTTGGCAAATAGCTAGATGATAGACATTACAATTATAAATTGATACCTAAACAAAGAAATATTGAATATCACAAATCATACCATGTCACACTACTGTGAAAAATACTTTGCCAATCTGAAAATGTGTCCATATTAAAATACTGGATATAGCTGGGTATGGAAATGATACCTAAAATTCCAGCACTCAGGAGGCTGAGGTTTTTCAGTTTGAGAGACAGTTTAGCTCCATAGTGAGAACTGTGACAAAATGCAGATGACTGGTGGTCATGATGATGACGACGAAACTTCTGAAATCTATACTATCAATAAATCTTCTCTGTCTACTTCTCCTCTCACTAACCACTGCCTGTGCATGTTCGTTCTCCATCTGAGTTCCGTAGCCCTGAAGTTTATTGATGAAGCACAGTTGACTTATACTTTCTCTCCTTTTGCATTAAAATATTAAAATGAATATCTTTAATCATCTGCCTGTACCAAACTCACCTCCACACATAAGATGAATTTCTAAATTTGAACTACTATGTATAGGAGCTATGATACGTCTTATCAAATTCATACACAGGAAGTTTCTACCATTTTCCAATATTCTTCTGACAAAGAATTTTTGCAGAACACAATTAGTACATTGCTTACTCACTTACAAAAGTCTTCTACTTCCCTAACCTCAGTTATTAAAAAGACCTACCTTCTCATTTTAATATTACATGTTGAATACCCATGCAGCCTATTGCCTTTCATACACTCCTTTCAGATTTATGACATCCAATTCACAAATCTGATTCATTGTGAAATGCAGCCACCCTCAGCAACTGTTCATTGTTTACTTTGTCCACACATTATTTTACTCAGATATTCATTCACATATTAATGTACTCAGAACAACGTGTGGGTACTTGTGTGTTGCCATGTCACGTATATGAAGGACATAATATTTACACCACTCTTTTAACTTACTTATTATAATAGTTGTGAAATAATCATCCAAGAACATTTCAAAGTTTTACTTTCCACTTTCCTTGCCCTCCTCTTTCATCCTTCTTCCTCGATTTTATCTGTATATTTTACAATTTTTAAACTTAGAGTATTTCTGCTGAATATCCTAATTTGACCCTGACCATCTACTTATTTTTTATGTCTAGCTTTAATGATTTTTGAAATTGAAAATAGATTTTTAATAGTATATATTCTGATTATTGTTTCCCCTCCTCCAACTCCCCTACTTCCCTACTCATCCAAATCCATAACCCTTCTCCATTTCTCTCTCTTTCTTCCTTCCTTCCTTCCTTCTTTCTTTTCTTTCTTTCTTTTTCTCATTAGGCTATAAACAAGTATATAATAGTAATAATAATAATTAATAATAAATAATAATAATAATAATATGAATGAAACAAACAAAACAGAATAAGACAAAACAAGCAAACAGAAGAAAAAGAACTAAATACAAAGCTTAAGAAATATATATGGACATGGAGACGTATGCATTGAGACACACAAAAATCTCATAATAACACAAAACTGGAAGTTATAATATATACACAAAGAACATGTATGGAAAAAAAAAACTCAAGCAAAGCATTATGAGATAAAGAACTTCCAAAATGTCATTGGATTTTTGGGCATGGGACCTGAGGAAAAATAGTTTGAATACCCAGTAAAACTCTGTTGAAGGGAATTTATCATTTGTAGGTGGTTACCAACTGGAGATAGCTTCTGAGTTAGGGATGTGGGCATAGGTCTACTTCCCTTCTCAGCACTGGGATCCCATTAGGGTTAGACCTGAGCAAGCCTGTACCTGCTGCCACAGTTTCTGTAAATTCATATGTGCATCTGTCCTGTTGTGTTTAGGCCTTGTTTCCTTGGTATCCTCTGTCCCATCTGAGTCTTATACTCTTTGCTCCTCCTCTTCTACAGAATTCTCTGAGCCTTGAATGGAGGGAATAGATGGAGACATGTCATTTAAAACTGAGTGCTCCACTTTCTGCATAGTGTCCAATTGTGATTCTCTGCCTTAGTTCCCATCTACTGCAAGGGGAAGCTTCTCTGATGATGACTGGGCAAGACACTGATCTATGGATGTAGCAGAATGTCATTAGGAGTCTTTTTGCTACTATGTTACTTTAGTAAAACATTGGTATTTTGTTTTCCTCTATGTCCTTGGCCACCTGAGCAGTGTTGGGGATGGATTCCATCTTATAGAGTGGAACTTAAATCCAGTCAGATATTCGTTGGTTATTCTCCTAACTCTTGTGCCACTATTGTACCATAATGACTACGGGCGTGTTACTATTATAAATCAAAGATTTTGTAGCTGGTTTGTTGTCTCTCTTTCATATGTGGTAGTGAGCAGGGTACCTTCCAGTATCGAGAACATTAGCACAAAGTGGTGAAAGCTGTATGTAGGTACCAGTTCAACTTCTCATTGTTAAATGAATCATGTAGGTGTTGTCTTCAGCAACAGGGCTTTACCATCAGTTTGCTGAGAGCAACCAATAGCCTCAGCAATAGCCTGGTTAGGTTAGGGGTCCCATGGGGCCTCTTTGACCAACAACTCACTTACATGTAACTCATTCCTGAACTGGAGACTCCATTTGATGTTGAGAGATGTCCAGTTAGGATTCTATCTCCCCTGTTATTTGGTGTCATTAAGATCATCTATCTATCTATCTATCTATCTATCTATCTATCTATCTATCTATCTGTCT
>CABHPQ010157552.1:28944-40523 GCA_902168405.1 Peromyscus aztecus
GTGTGTGTGTGTGTGTGTGTGTGTGTGTGTGTGTGTGTGTGTGTGTGTGTGATTCTTTCTCAGAGTAGAAGGAAATATGGATGGGTTGAATATCTTCCTGGACCTCCAAATCCACTATCCACATTTTTCCATTTACACTATTAGACTAAACACTCTGGAGAGTATGAGTAGACTGGAGAAAGACTGTCAAAAACAGGTAAGGGAAAGTGAAGTCAGACTCTGTACTTCTCTGATTTTTTGAAAGTTGACTCCAGAGCACTAGGGATTGCCTTACCCAGACTGGGCTTCTTCTAAGTCTACAAGTATACAGATGGCAAACGCCCCCAGGTTCTGCACCATTCCATACTGTTCCACAACATCCCATGTCCAACTTCAGGGTCATTATTGTTGTAAATAAACTCTGATTGAAGTGTCTTGACTTGAGTGTGCCATTTCCAATTAAGTTCTTATAAGTTAAGAAACTAGATTTTGACCCTTTCTAAAGCTATTTTTCCTTCAGTTTACTGCGAAACAAGACCTCAATTCATAGATATGGACTTCATTTCTTGTCAAGTAAGTACACTTTTAAATAGTCTATCTGTGATTGGCAATGCACTGAACACCATGGGAACTGCAAAGAGGTTGGTAGAAAGAGTATACTACTACATCGAATACCCGCCTACCCCCACAGTGTTGTTGGCAAGCATCCCAAAGTCCTAGAATAGAAAATAGTAACCTACCTGAGTTTTCTTTGTGGTTTGTCAATACACAGATGAGTGATCTTCCATAGATGAATTAATACTCTAAATTTAGATTTTTCTCCAGTATAAAATAAAACTAATTTCTCAATATCTTGTTAGAAATATTTATGAAGCATTCAAAATAAAGTGTATGTTTGTAATCATGATTTTGTAAGTTTTGAAGGCCAAAATGTATTGTCACACTGAAAGTAAGTAGCTGTCAAAAACTTTTAGAAAAGCTACCCCACATTAGCAATTAATACTGCCACCTAACCCTAGTGTGAATGTGGACACTTGCACCTACTAGAAGAATGATTTAGAACAGATTTCCAACATAGAAGTGAAACAATGACCATTCATTAACTTAAAAGGTTAACGCTTGAAGCTTCATAGTATAGATTACTGATATAGATCAATTTTCAAAATGTGAGAAAAAATGAAATTTTACTAAATCTTCAGAATTAAAATGCTTCTTTAGATGATTCCTAATTAATTTTTTTCCAGAAACTGGAATTTTAAGCATTTTGTCACAGCTACCTTGATCTACAAAATCATGTTACAGATATTGTTTGAGTATCAAAACTATCTTTTAAGGTCTTAATTTTGCTACTGTCAAAGCTTGTCTTAGACTGTGAATGGCCTCTGATGAAAACAGTCCCTAGGAGGTAAATGATCCAATAAACATGAGCAGAATTACAGCTCTCAGCCACAACTACTCAATTGATGCAAATTATTGATGAAATTAAGAATCATTTTTCACTTATAAAATGGATCATAAACACAGCTGCTTTGGAAATATATGTGTGTGTGTGTGTGTGTGTGTGTGTGTGTGTGTGTGTGTGTGTGTGAATTTGACTGGATAATGTTAGCAGTAAAGATCATGATGAACTTGTGAAAGATTAATAAGAATAATAAGAAGGTTTCATATTTGGTGAGTGTTTCAGTAATAACAAGATTGACTTTTATATTACAACTATATTTAATCATTAAGAAAACTCACATTAAGACAACATGATGTGCACTACAAGCTATTTCAATGCTATAACTGAGGAAGCAAATACAGAGGAATCTCTATGTGAGTTAGGTAGGTACTGCCAAGAACACAGGAAAGGGAACTGGCTTGTCACATTTCATCTGCACACAAGATAGAGAGAGAGGAAGAACCAGAAAGAAAGGGAGGCTACAAACAAACACTGAAGCACTTTTTGGTGACGTATTTCCTCCAGGATGGCTCTACCCTAAAGGTTCCACAACCTTCCCAAACAGTTCTACCACCTGATATCAAGTGTTCATATAAATAGCCTACAGGGGAAATTTCTCATTCAAACAATCTTACCAAGAAATAAAGTCATTTCTAGACAAGGGAGTATGTATCATTATTCTGTCTAGTCTAAATGTTAGTATTTTACTGTAAGTCAGACTATGCTTTAGGCTCTTAAAGACACAGTAGTGAAGGAAGCTGGAAAAAAATATTTTTTCTTTCCTCCCTCAATGTGTTCACAATAAAAAGAAAGTGATCTGAGAGTCAAGATTTTGTATAATAATAATATAATGGTTATAACAGAAAACTTTGAACTTAAAAGGCAAACATTTAATCACTTCTCATTGTTTCCTAATAATGATCCTATAAAAACTCAACTCTCTGAAACACAGTTTTATCATTAAAACACAATAATATTTAGTCTAACACTGTGCATGTTATGAAAAATATCTGCACAGAGCTTAGTGTAGGACTAGAATATGTGCTTATAAGGATAAGCATTTTTAAGGATCACAGAGGCATATACCAAATTATTGAAATATGGTGACTACATATGCACCAGCCTAGTTCATTGCTTCCTTTCTATATCTCAAATATCCCTAAAGAGTATAATTTGTTCCCAGGAGGATCTCAACACTAATGAGTTCAACTCCTACAGTGATTCCTTCACCAGTCTAATCAATACAACACTTAACTCACAGGCTTTTAGCATCTCTTAATTTAACTTGCCCTCTGCTTACCATTCTCATTGTCAGTCATTCCGTTCGTAGTGGCCAAGAATGAGAATCTGATTCAGTTGGGGGCAAAAGTGTAGTTTGAGGTGGTTTCAGAGAAAGAACCCTGCCTATGCCCAAATATGCAGTGAAGAAATGGATGTGAAGTCCAGACTACACAGTCATAATTTATCTAGCAACAGAATCACTCTAAGAGGAAGTGACTGGTTACTAAGGAATGCTTAGTGATGCTGTACCATAAATAGTTAAAGTAAACCACTTCTAATTTCAAACTTATCCCTGGATCTTGTAGTTACAGAAGACAGAAACAATCAATCTAACACAAAAAAAGCAAATAAAACCCATAATTTATTATATATCATTTAAACTAATCTGTGTTATCTTTCTCTTAGCTGAACTACAAAGAACCTTAGTAACTATGAAAACTGGTTCCGCTGCTGAGTAGAGAAACGTGGAGGTGAATATAATTTTTTTTTCACCTTAAACAATCAGGAAGACCAAATTTAGAGAACAACTTGAATCCAATTTGTAAGATACCAGCAGTTTCAGAAGTCAACCTCAGGGAATACTATAAACCTATAACAGTTCATCAAAGAAAGCATGGGATACTTGATTCTAAGGCCACTATAGTCATTAACCACCACATGCTGATATTTAAAAAATCAAGAAGTGTAATTTAGTGTCACATTTTGTCCTTTTCAAATAAAGATTGAAATAAAAAAAATAGTAAAAGACTCCCCACCAAACAGATTGATGCTGTAAATAATTTTAGAAAGTTAATAGCAGGTCTTGTTAATTTGCAACTCCTTTTTGTATTTTTGTTTTTTCAATTTTTGGTACTTCTTTCTTCAATAGGAATAGACTGATAATACTTTGGAACTGACATTATCCTTATCTTCAAATACACTGTTAGGATTTTGTGCAGCTGTTTTTTACGGACGTGTCCTAAATACACCAAAATGGATTCTACCGCTGGTTGACTCGCATAATTGTAAGATTCTTGGATGAATATTTTCAGTTAAACATGTCAGAGAAGAAATACACAACAAATAATAAAATGGATAGGAACACTCATCAATCAAGAGCTACCTGCCACTTCTGTCCTACCAGAGGGTCCTCAGAGTGACAGCACAAATGTATGTTGGCAGTACAATCAAAGCTTTAGAAATAAAACAAAATGTTTCTTCTTGGCCCCTCAGCTCTCTAAGGCTATGGCAGCCCAGTTGCAATTTGATTTTTTTTACATTAGTTTTGAATTTCTTTATTAAATCATTTTCATTCTGACCCTTTGGCTGTCACACACATGCCAATATTGTTGACGGCTATAAGGAATACTGTGCTTGTAATCTTCAGAGAATGGTGTTTTTTGACATACTCTTGACTCATTTTAAAGCTCAAAGATAATATTAAGGATTTTTATTCTTTGTGGTTATGAGTTATATACTCACAATCACATCCAAAGAGACAAAGGAAGCATTTTGACTTATCATTACTCTTAATACTGTATCTGTAAATTCTTCTTAAAACTTATTAAAAGATATACCTCAACCAAAACAGAAAGATTAAAAACTGCACTGTTCTCAATCTGCCTCAATCTTAAAAAACTCAACAGCTTATGCCAAAGTTATTTACAGTAAGGTTATTCTCCTTCAATACTTAACCATAGATTGTGACTTTAATCACAAAATACTCAGTATAACGTGTAGTTTTAGGTCTAGTGTTGGAATGGATAGAAACATAGAAAGCATAGCAGTGAATAGAAGATATCTTTCTAATGCATAAGGGTAAATAGAAATTTCCATTTCAATTTTCATGTTGAGCTGGGACAGTGGATGTTCTCAGAGACGTCACCACTGAACTAAATGCTTCTCTGCACCTAGCATTTCTGTCCTGAGGCAAATATCTTTTTCCTTTTTTCCTAAATAATTCACAAATTGCTTCTGCACAGAGGCCAAAGAGGGTCAGAACAAAATTGAATTACTTCCTATCACTGTGTTCTCCTCTTGCAAAGGAATGTTAAGGATATGAGGTCTGCTGTCGTAATCACATGCGAAGGTTAAATGCCAAACAGATGATTATAGAATTCTGGGGACAAGAGAATGAAATCCAATACCTTGCATGTTTGATTTTATTAAAATGATGTGCTCATCCTTGCCTTTATTTATCTACCAAAAGAATTCTTCATTAAATTCGTCCAAACATACCTTTGCCTAGGATTTCCTGATTGTCAGTATCACCACAAAGACCATAGCCATGTCCTGTCACACTGGGTCTCTTCAGTGCGTCCTACTATGGCCTATCATTTCATAGATCCCAGCACGACAGAAGAGATGCCAGAAGAAGGGATTATATTATCTCTTGGCATATTCTAATATGAGAAGGAATAAATGTTTCATCTATTTTTTTTCCTATTTGCACTTACATATGCCAAATTTTTTATGGATTTTTCCATATGATTTTCAAAGTTCATTATAGCTAAATAATTCTACATTTACATCCAGCTCAACATTGATTTATTTTATTCCTTTTTCCTCAACCAAGAGAAATAATCATGATCTATAAAAACATTTAAAATAATAGCTAAGTGCTAAATTTCTGAAACACTGTATTTTGGCACTATTTATATTTTGCAATGATCCTATAAGGTCAGTGACTAGGGTGTGCCAAATGTATTACTCTTGTTTTATGATTAAAGTACAGAAACATTGAGTGATTAAAAAAGTAACTTAGGTCACATACTGTTCATTCAAGCATGGACAAGAAGCTTAGCTACTTCCCTAGTTGGCCATATGTTCATGTTCAAAATGAACTCAGTTGTATTAATATTAAATTGTTCATAACATTATTATGCTGCATGCTTATCTATTCTTTTTGGTTTCTTTATAAATATACATAGTAGGTCAAATTATGGTTCTTATGAGCTTTATTCCACATTTTATATAAGAACTTGCTATGTGACATGACAAAAATGATTTGAAAATGACATTATACAGATCTGTTAACATCAAGACAGGGTGATGACTGGATTATTCAAGGAGCTCAATATTGTCCTGAGTGTTAAAAGTTAAAGTTGAGCCCACATAGATTGATGTCTAAAACTAAAGATGAAAAAGAATATTAAATGACCAAAGCCAATTCAAAAACTATGGAGGCTTTTAATAATAAAATTGTAGGTGATAACAAAAATCTTGAATTAAAGGTTCATTCCCACCTTACATCCCCAAAGTCCTCTCCCTACACCAAGTATTACAGAATTTTCTCTCAGAGCATGGATTGGGGGTATTAGAGAATAATGAACATACTTATGTTCTAGGGACACAGTTGGAAGCAACTTCACAAATAATGCTCCTCCACCAAACTTTAGACTCTAAAGGGAGTGAAATCAGTACATTGAAGAGTTACGTATACTTCTGCATTTATTGTAGTACTTTCACAGTATCAGATATGGAATCAACCTGAGGATCCATCAACAAACGAAAGAATAGAGAAAATGGAGTTTATATATAGGCTGGAATGCTGTTCAGCCACTAGAAAGGAATGAAGTCTGATCAGCAAGATGGCTCAGCAGTTAAAAACACTTGTCACCAGGATTGACATTGTAAATATGGTCGCTGGGTTCCCCATGGTGGTAGGAGAGAACCAATTTCTGCAAGTTGTCCTGACATTATGCACTCTTTCATTCTCTCTCTCTCTCTCTCTCTCTCTCTCTCTCTCTCTCTATCTATCTATCTATGTTAAAAATTTGAAACAAGTAAGTTAACTTCTACTATTTGTAGAAAGATATATGAACCCAGAGACCATTATGTTAAGTGAAATAAATCAAGAAAAGGAAAATCAAATGGTGGAATCTTACTCACTCATGGATCTAAAGGAGCTTAGTTCAAGATGAAATTGTTAGCACATGCCTAAAAACACATCTTGGTGATCCTAGTATTTGGAGGTTGAAACAGAATGATTGTTGCCAATATGAAACCCTCCTGGGCTACAAAACAAAATTCAGGTGAGCCTAGGTTGCACTCTCAGATCATGTCTAAAAATAAATAAAACAAAGAAACAGCAAAAAGAGATTTACCAGAGGCTGGGTAGGCGAGTTAAGGAAATAAAAGGGGTTGGTTAACTGGTGTCCTATTGCACAGTAGGACAACTATGATTCACATTAATGTATACAGTATTTAAAAAGACCTAGAAGAGAATTTGAATGTTCTCACCACAAAGAAATGCATAGGTAATAAATATGTTAAATACCTATATGTGATCATTACATATACAGGATCAACCCACGTGTGTGTGTGTGTGTGTGTGTGTGTGTGTGTGTGTGTGTGTGTGCGCGCATACACACACACACATGTGTTTATAGTCCATTGTTATATGTTAATGAAAAACAAAAGGAAGCAAAAGAAGTTGGCCTGGGTCTCAAGCATGCATTGGGAAGAAATATGCTATCCAACAGAGCAGCAGGCAGTAAGCTCATACCTGTAAACAGACCTAAAATAGAACGGGCAACTGGAGAAGGGCAGAGACAATAGCAGTCATGGCAGGGACCCAGGGAGCTTGTGTGATAACATGATCAGAATACATGGCCGCGGACATCCCACTGTAAATCAGCTTATTTGTAAAAATCTTTGCAGGTCTGGAGTTGCTTTGAATGCAGCAACTTCAAACAACAATCACTCCGGAATTTTCAAAATCAGAGGCCTTTGTCAGTCCTAATTCCACCTGTTAGAGATGAAGAATAATTACAGATTGCTGAGTCCCTCTCCCACCTCCAGCGCTCAAACACATTGCTTATTCACCACTATCTCTTCCCCTTCATCTGAGGCCAGGCTTTGCAGTCTACCTCAGCAAAGTGTTCTAGGAAGCTAATGATATACAATTTCCCATAAGGCAATGCATAGGAAAGTTCTCCTACAAATCCTGCTGTTAATGATGGCTTTTCTGTTGAGTGTGTGCCCTGAAGTAAAATAACCAAAAGTCCTAAGCCTCCATTTGTTCATATATATGTATGTATATATATATGAACATTGTATGTCTGTATATACATATATGTGTGTGAGAGTATATGTGTGGGTATGTATTTATCTATTTATCTATGTGTTTATCTATCTCTTTATAATGTATACTTACATATAAAAGATTATAACTATTATAACTATTCTAATAATTTCTTCCAAAGATAAAGTTAGTTAATTTATACCTTCTGAAACAAGGGTCAGCAAAATTCCACTTATTGCCAGTTCTGTCTTGCCATCTGTTTTGATAGAGCCAGAGACCAAAATGGTTTCACATATTAAAATCATTTTAAAATAAAAATGAGACTTATTTTGTGGTATGTAATAATTATATAATTATAAATTTCACTATTTATGAGGTTTGGTTGGTACTCAGCCACTCTTATATTTAGGTAGAAGTGAGATGAAGCTTGCACTAAGCAAGGTTGAGTCACAGAAGCTCACACCCTATTTACTACCTAGGCCTTCATCGAAATATTGGTGACTTTTCTAGAATAATGCTAGCCATTTAGAAAATACTTCCTTACTTTTCCCTTCTCATTAGAGAACCGAGTGGAGAGCCAGACTGCCTACAAGATACAAATGATTAGTATTCAGCATCTTGTTAATTAAACACACAGAGAGAGAGAGAGAGAGAGAGAGAGAGAGAGAGAGAGAGAGAGAGAGAGACACACACACACACACACACACACACACACACACACAGAGAGAGAGAGAGAGAGAGAGAGAGAGAGAGAGAGAGAGAAAGAGAGAGGAATGTAAATCTCTCTTATTATTCTGTCCTGTTTTGATTAGATTTTTGAATAACTCAGACTTGTATAGCAAATTGTAGTAGTGAATGTTAAGGCTCTGGCCTTACTAAGCTCTTAATGTGGAACAAGGGTCCACTAAAATTTCTAAGAGCAAGACATAACAGATCTGATTGCTTTCTTGATCAGCTACCTTGTAGCATGCTCCATATTATACCTCTTAAGTGTAGCTAATCTAAGTGTCTCCATTGTCACCTGGCAGTACTAGTGGGCCTCATTGGTGTAGTGTGGTGGTATTGTGTTCCCCAAAATATTGTGTACTTTAATAAACTTATCTGGGGTCAGAGACAGAACAGCCACAATATTAAACAGAGGTTAGGCAGTGGTAGCACACGCCTTTAATCCTAGCATTCCAGAGACAGAAATCCCTCTGGATCTCTGTGAGTTCAAGGCCACATTGGAAATGGCCAGGCGTGGTGACACACGCCTTTAATCCCAGGGAGTGATGGTAGAAAGGAGAAAGGTATATAAGGCGTGAGGACCAGAAACTAGAGGCATTTGCCCTGGAGAGGCATTTGCCCTGGAGAGGCATCTGGCCTGAAGAAGCATTTGGCCTGGTTAAGCATTCAGGCTTCTAGCAGCAGTTCAGCTGAGAGTCATTTGGATATGAGGACGTAGAGGCTTCCAGTCTGAGGAAGTAAGACCAGCTGAGGATCCAGCGAGGTGAGATAGCTGTGACTCGTTCTGTCTCTCTAATCCTCCAGTGTTCACCCCAATACCTGGCTGAGGTTTGATTTTATTAATAAGACCATCAAAGATTCATGCTACAGTGTAGGGATCTTCTAACCAGCTTTGCTTATACTGGGAACACTGTTTCCTTGTTCTCCTTCTGTTTGGTGTGGACACCTACACTGATGAGTATCTGTATCCATGCTTGGAACGGCTGCCTCACTTCAGCATCTGTGTCAAACTCCTCTGTCTCTACCACTCCTATTACATTTGAAACACAATATAAAAAAAAAAATGATGTCATGTGGAGAATACCATCCCTTATTCTTCTGCTCCTTTTAGCTGAAAGGTGCTACTAGGTCCCGAAACAAACCAACCCAGTTGGTATGACTACATGCTATCCATAACTTACTTATGGTAAATGATCCCGATGGGTTTTTATCTATGAATTATAAAAATATGAAGTTAGAATCCAGTTCCTGCTCAGAGGGCAGTAAATGCAGCAGCTTTTCCCTCTCACAGGTATCATAGGCCCCTACTGCAACATCTCTAGGGAGCAGATTTTCAGGGGCCAAGGCTTGTCATCTGGTGAAATAAGTTTACATCAAAAGGATACTGCTGGCCACACATTCTGCTCCCCAAGCTCTTCAATGACTCCTGCCTAGGAATTCGAGGGCCTGGCTGCATGTTTGTGCTATAACACGTCCCTCATCCACAGAAATCTACAAAAAGAGGGCTCTGTTTCTGCCAGGGGTGGGAGGCTGATTTACTCTCTTTAGAGTCCCTGGTCAAGGGTCCGAATTCTTCTCAGAGCTCTTGCCATGTTGTTTACTGTCGGCATTAATAACTCTTCTAACAGACTGCACACTCTCACTAAGTCCGTCTCAGTGTCCTTCTTTATCTGCCACGCGGGAACTTCATAATGGTGCTGTGAAGTGGACTAAACTTTGGTGACCTCTCTCCTTTTTCTTCTTATGTTTGGCCACTGTCTGTTCTCTGGGAGTATCTCACGTCCTCAGAACACTTGCCATCTCCAGTCCTGGTAAAACTCCACTTTAATCTTGTGCATTCGCTTGAACCCTAGCTCAGGGCCCCTGGTTGCAAACCAGTTGATATTTTGGAGATGGTCAATATCACCTTTGCTCATTAGTGAGACTTTGGTCACATCTCTGCCAGAAAATATGGGTGTACTAGGGTACTTCCTCTTCCCGTTTGTTCTCCTCCATTTGTCCGATGCTCCAGACCAAAACCCTGTTATCAAAATCTACTGTCCTTTGAAGCTTCTTTTTGCCAATTTTGGGCTGATTGGGGACTTCAAATTTTCCTTTCTAAGAATCTGCTGGACTAGTTCCAATCTCCTCTCCCCTCAATGTTTCTTTGTATAATCTTCCCATCTCTTTCGGCCTCCCTGACCTGCCCTTCCCCATGAGGCCACTCCCTACAGCTTTGGGTCCTTTCAGTCAAATGTCCTGAAGGCCAGACACTAATAACGTTGAAGCTTTTGCCTATATACCTCCACCCTTCAGGCTCACCCACATCAACAGCTTCAACCTCTCCACGTGGTAAGTACTTCCTCCCAAGCAAGAGCAAAGCAGATCGTTCTGCTCCCTCACCTGAATGAGCTGCCATTGAAGCTGCAGAGTCCACTGTTAGTGTGGAGGTCATTGAAGAGAATGAAAGGAGGAGCCATGAACTGAACAGCAACTTGGATGATTTGCCTTTTCATCAGGAAATAAATATTGTTGAACTAGATGAATCACTGGAATGGTTATTGATATATTCATTCTATCAGTTCTGTTCCTTTAGAGAGCCCTGACTAATACTAACAATTTAAGGCCCACTTCTTGAGATGGCCCTCATGCCTGTCATTGCTAATGGGGCCAAGAGCCTGAGAATAGATAGATCAAGGGCCCTACAGTAAGCTTATTCCTATTTAACTGAATAAACACAGCAATAAAATGATTGCTAATGACATATTGTTATACCCATAGATCACTGCATCACTCAACTCCCAGCAAAATAGTTGTTTTTGCATTAGGTGGTAATCGACACAGAGACCACAACTGGACAGTATGCAGACAGTGAGAGACCTTGGAGCACTCAGTTCTAAATGGGATATCTATATCAATGCTCCTATTGTTTCAACTTCAGTACAGTGGCTGTGCCTTAATCTAATACTATTTCAGCCAGCAATTGTCATTACTACTAAAGGTAGCTTTAACTAAACCTTTATTCTTCTATTTATAAATAAGACTAGAGGTTCAAAGACTGAGATGAAAACCTGCTAGCTCAGAGAGACTGAGTAGGAAATTGCAACCTACTCTCCTTGCTGGCATCTCCCAAATAACATCTTTCCACTCTGCAAACACACACACACA